>CAJHNH020003369.1:679162-749162 GCA_905116865.2 Candidula unifasciata
TTACGAAAAGAAACATTTACCACTTTCATATAAACATATATATTTAAAAAAAATTTCACCAATGCGTCATATAAAAACCTATATCGGGGGGGGGGGGGGGGGGGGGGGGGGGGGCAGTATTGGTAGCCCTACCCCGCAGGCGGATATTTTTAGTTAGATAGTCATGGTCTATAGCAGTGATTGCCAAACTGTGCGCCTCGGCGCCCCGGGGAGCCGCGACCTCTTCACAGGGGCGCTGTGACCTCTTCAAAGCGGCGCCACGAAATATTCGCAGATACAGGAGTTTAAAAAAAAAATTTTTATTTTCTGTCTAACATACAAATAGTCATACTTTTATTTGGGTAGGGTAAAATTTTAATTGATAAAAATTGTAATCGAAAAAAGGCGCCACGACTAAGAAAATTTTGGGAAACACTGGTCTATAGTAAAGTAAAGGACAGCTTTCCAAACTGTCAAGGGTATTGAACGTATAGGGCTGGACCTATATTTTATAGACCAATCAGCATTCGGTGGGTGATGTTGTCTACATCACGCCGGTTGCTTTTACTTCCCATGACTATACCTGGTACCCATTCAAAGCTGGGTCGACCTTGGAGACAAGGTCATTTTAGAAAAAAAGTATGGCTCTCTCAGGACCCGAATCCACGACCATTCGATCCGGAGGCGAGCGTCTAACCGCTACAACACGGCGGCTCCCATGATGTCTACAGTGATAGCTACATATTGTTTAATAGTCTAATCCATTTCCAAATAAAAACATTTTGCAGCTAAGTTTTCTAGATTCAAAGTCCCCATTTCTGGACCCAGCTATTTTAAGAGCTTGGTACGACACTGCGAGCTGTGGATTTCATGTGGAAATTGTTTTTCTTTTTATGTACGATGTCGTATGGCAGTTTTGTCGCGCACCTTACTTACAGGATATTTTCACAAATCCATCAGGTGCTCTGAGACAGGAGTGTTTTGAATGGTGGCTCTCGTTTGTCTAGAGGCCTAACCCTCGGTTCAAACTTTCCATTCAACCTGTCTCAGGGATGAGGTGACACGAACTCTGACTCCACAGGGTTATTATGAACACTTGGGTACCTCTCGGCCAGACGTCCCCACCACTTTTATGCCCCCAGACTGGGATAATGTAAACCCAGTCGAACAAGTAATCAACAGTGAACTTGACAAGATAACACTACCTTTCTGAATAAGACAATGAATTTCAATAAAACGAAACTATTCTACTAACCAGAAGACTGATGAATATAACATAAATGTAATTAATTCACCATAACAAAGTTGACAAAAAGTAGCGTGAAGAATTCAAAAGGAAGATTCAAATCTTTGAATATCTAACACTAGAGAAAGAGTTTTTCTACATAGACACTTCAACTTCCTGGATCATCATGGCGGAGGTGGAGAATTGATTACTAAGGCCCATTTGGAGTCGAGCCATTTCACGACTATTACTTCGACTTATCTGATTAGATCTCGTAGCTCCTCAGGATGCCGGAATGGAGTTTCACACCACCGTACTTTATAGCACGACTTCACAGGAACGAAGCAGCTTCTCAGGATGCCGGAAAGGAGTTTCTCACTGCCGTACTTCACAGCACGACTTCACAGGAACGAAGCAGCTTCTGGCATTGATCTAGGACAATCAACTCGAAATCGAAAGACGTCGACTCAAGTATCGTCCACACATTCAGCACAGCAATTCACCACACGGCAATTGCTTATTGGGTGGTGGCAGATGGAACCACTCTACCAGACACGGACACTTGTTGGATCTTCAGAAATCCTGAAAAACGCAAAGCAACACTCATGAGCGAACCGTACCCAACGCACCCAGTTAATCAAAGTCCTCACTCCCTCCCAATGCTCAGATATACTTGAGGTTATTCCAAACCATGAAGGTTGGTTACCTCTATCTTGGAATCCATTTAGTTTCCTAGAGTGAGCACTAGATCAATAACTCGAATAGTTACTGGATTCAGTCCTGTAGTGAAGGTTAGACAGATCTCCATTATTTACCCTCCCTTCTAAAACACCTTTTCCACTAATAGGGAAGATAAGGGATAGGCGATGAAGTCAAAACCAAGACCGACTGAAATATGTTCTGAAACCAATACGTCAGTCGAAGCTTGTTGTGGTTACGAAGTCACCTAGCAACAGCGGATATGACGTCAAGCCTGCCCAGACTTCTTATCATTCACAACGGTTCAGCGACTTACCAAGTTCTGATACCGAATAACAGCAAATAACTAATCATACAAAGTTATCAATACCACAAACCCACTCCAGATATGTGGATTGATTAATCCGAAGAGGTTTAGAAGGCCATTTCGAAGAATTCTCCAAGAAATGTCAGCCGAAAGTGCATTCCAATCCGGAGCTCCCTTCGCCGTCTTCCATCGCAAGAATCGTAGTCAAACAGATTCGCATTATCAATCTGCTGACCTTACTTACCTACCTCACAGACACTTTGAGCACCAATTTTCAATTAAAAGTCCCTATGAAAACTCACCCATGATAAATGAAAAGAGAATGAAGAATCTTGTCTTTTTAACGGTCAATTGGCGACACACAATGAAAGCGACTGCCTCCAAGACCGGACCATAGAGAAGTGACGCACAAAAACACGTTCCCCAACTACGAATGCAGTGCAGTGGTCAGACAATTTATTTAGAATAGGCGTAGAAAATGTGTCCTAACGTGTAATTCGACACTAAAAGCCTAAAAGAGTCAATATCATAGTGATTTATAGGAATCTTTACAATCAGGACTCCCCCACAACAAACGAACTATATAACTATGGTCGGCCCATACTAAATCATAGTTACGATGACGATTTTGGGGGTGTTCAGCCTGTGGACCTCCCTACTGCGGCAGATGTGTGGATTCTGTCATGCGACATACGATGCGCGCTGTTGATCAACACACTAAAATAGCGGGTCACCAATTGCAATCAGATTGGTGCGCACTTTTGCAGGGCTGGATTTCGGGATTGACTATTTGCACCAGCAATGAGCTGCAGTTATAGTGCGTTATTGTTGACACATTTGACAGCGGCCTTATACATTTTACTTTGCTTTTGTGTGCTTCCAGTTTTCGCTGGGACTGACAGGTTTTTAACAAGTTTTCAAATTGAAAAGTTAAGGAAATCTTGTGTGATGTTCACTAGCACAGGAACGAAGTAGTTTTGTGAGCAATGATGTTGGAACTTCGACTAAATGCTTCGAGATTAAATGAGGTAAACATCATGCCGGTCGCCTTTATTCCATTTGAATTTGGTCGATCTGAGAGCCAAGGTCATTTATACAATTCCACCCTAATTCAGTTTCGGGCAAAGGACATTTGAGTTGACAGGAAACAGTACAACAACTACCCATACGAGTCTCTTTCTCTGCGGACTTTTGATTAACATTGAGTCTCTGACGCTAAACCAATTACGTGAACTGAGATTGAAGCTTTGTATAAAATGTATGTGTTGTCTTCCAATACAAAATATTAGTCATGTTTGGCAACATCTTTCTCTGTGTGAGCTCTGGAGCTACCCTTACATGTGAAAAAAAGAATAAACTCAGTGTCACATACAAAGCGTGTCGTAAAAGGAGACTATTGGGAGTTTGCTAAAACTGGATGCGTTGGGCCACAAACTGCAGATATCATCGCTTAGATGTAATCCCCACCACAAAGTGCCAACCGCCCTTCTAAGAACAAACGCAATAGCTGAAGAGGAACTAACTGCTCATATAGAATGGGGGAGGAAGTGAGCATGGGTTCTGCAAGATTTCAGCACTGATAGGAAATCATAGGCGATTTTTTAACAGGTGGCAACTGGTACTTTAAGCACATCGACTCTTTATTGGCTTTTAAGGGAGAATACTGATCATGGGAATGTTCCTATCGCAGGAATATTATTTGTTGATTAATTCATTGATTCCTATCCATTTGGGATGGCTGCCAAATATGAGGACTGTTCTAACTCTTTCAGTCCCACAACTTTTCGCAGCAGTTGCTTAAGGAGAGAGATAACCATTATAGAAATCAAGAGTACACACATTTCAGAGGCATCTGCAAATGCCAGATTTTTTTGGTATTCTACGACCAAATGCAAAAATTAACAGTACACATTGGGTAATGTTTGGGATTCGTGAAAACGAGTTTGTAACACATGATGCGCTGCTTGGGACTAACAGACCTAATTTACTCTGACGCTAACCCGGCGGTATGAACTGGAAGTGAAGTCAACCCAAGAACGACTTCCAGCTCAAGGTAGTAGTCTTCTTCTTCTTCTTATTCTTTGTTAACCGGCAATAGGCTCCTTTGGGAAGTCCTGGTTGTTCGTCCATTCACACTTTCGATTTGTGCCAGGGGCTGAGTTTTGCGTGTACATCCGTTTTACAGACTTATTTGTGGGCAGCTGGTTGTTCCTTGTCGCTCGGGCAGATGCACTCCGACTTCATAGGAAGCCTCAGATTAGTCAACTACTACGACATGCTTGTTGGGGAAGCAATGAGTCTGTTCTTGTGTTCACCACAATCGGGTCCTGAAACCAACACGGGGAAGATAGGAGTCTTGTAGATGCGCAAGTTACTGACAACTAGAGACATAAACATCATACTAAAAATGAGAATCGTCAAATGTTATGTATACTATGTCCTTCTATATTGTGTAGAAATAAAAGTAAAGGTAAAGTCGGGAGATGTGAACCAGCGTCATTGCACACGGTTCTAAACCATAAGTTCTCTGCCACCAGTACGGACAGCTGATAAGAAACTGTCCGCCTTTGTCGCCGTCTGTATGCAACTCCGTAGCTACAGCGACGTTGCTCCATTTACCGCAGAGTGTTAACTCTGGTACCCATTACCTAGAGTGGTCCTAGATGCTGGGTGAACCTCGTGAACCGCCCGGTTTTAAGCTGCCGCGAGTCGCAGATGGATTTGAAAGCGAGTCTCATATCGACAACGCTAACGCGGGGCAAGCAACTAGAAAAGCGAACTGAGTTTCTGGAGATGTGGGTCTACAGAAGAATAGGTGTATTTGATGGAAACAAAACAGCCCAAGACAGAATTTCTGGAAATGCTACCAACGAAAAGAGAATTACTAATAACAGGACGAGAGATAAAGGCGTTGGAGATCCATTGCAGCCAACCTTCACTGTAGAGACGGCACCTGATTGAAAACAAAATTGATTGGTAGTTAGGTATCCACCTCTCACTATTTAATCTGTGTTTCATAGAGGATAATGATCAAACGATCATGTTTGTCTCCACTTGAACCGCCTAAACCAGTGTTCTTCAATGGATATGGTAGTCTGCCGTTAGTCATAGCTCATCGACTCAACCGACCCTGGAAAGACGAATTCAGAAGTTCCTCTGATGGCGAGTTTGGCATATCATGTTGTCATAATGCCGGCGTGTGTGGAAATGAGCAGGTAGATAGGTTAGCTGGGTTCGCCTTACTGGGAGGGGAAAAAAAGGGGGGGGGGGATGGCTGTACTGCAGCTGTACAGGGCAAAGGGAATCTCCCGCCTGTGCGATCAACTAAGAAATAAAATGGAATGTATTAATTAAGTCCAGTACCTGAAAAGAATGATAAAGCTGGGAGTGTCTGTAGGCTCTGGACGCCACTCAAGAGAAAGCAAAACTAGTAGTTAACCGGATGCTAGAGGGTACCATCAGTAAGGAGAATCTTTGCTGTCTGTTTAGGAGGGAGACAGAGCTAACCTGGACTTGTCCTGAAGGTTGCTTTGTCGAATCTTTACCCAGATTTTGTCACTATTTCTTACTTCCCCCATGCTCCGCCAAACTCATGTACGAAGCGGCCATAAGAATGAAGAATGTGTGTACTACCGAACGATGGCGAAAACGAATACCGTCAGAACTGGTGGAAGGCGCCGCTTCCTCAGTCAACACAGAAAGTCCTTGGACAGCAAGAAAAACAACCACCATCACGGAATCCCACAACGGAGAAGCCAAAACAAATGAGCATGCGGTGAAAAATAAACAGTTGTGTTTTCTCATCTTTGCTTCTGACCTTAGTCATCTAGCAGTTTGCCCACGATTGTGTCCCAACAAGAGGGGAGAATCCAATCGCTTTCCCCTGCAGCTCTGTACGTTCTTTGTGTGGGTCTCAGGTAGAGCAAACAGTGTCTCTGACACTGACACATTACCAGGGAGCTGGTCAACAGAAACTACGTTGTTTGAACATGTTGTCTTTGTTGAAGGAACACAGTCTGTTCTGGCGACACTCGTGTGTGGGGCTGGCCCGTGTCTACACTGACACGCTGGTGAGAAAATGTTTGGTGGGAAACTATGATGGTGGTGGGGTTTGGGAGTAAGGTATGTTAGAGTGAAAGAGTGTTCCCTTCTTGGGGACAACAATTATAGTTACAGGAAAACTCAGTTTAGACAAGGGATGGATTCTTAAGGCCATTTATGAACGAATGCTGACGGAAGATACTGTTAGATGAAAGAAACTTTCCGCGTGGGTTCAGGGGCACCATTGTGTGGGGGCGGGGGGGGGGGGCAAGAAAAGACCCACTGCCTCCCCAACAAACATGCTGCAAGAGTCGACTAATTGGGAGCTTTCTTCAAAGTCGGAGAAAATTTGCCCGACAGTTAAGGAACAACTAACTGCACACAAATAAGCCAGTAAAACGGATGTACACCCAAAACCCAGACCCCAGGCCAATAACTATGATTTCACCCACAGCTTACAAAGAAATAGTAGTAGAAGAAGAAAGAAGCGTGTAAGAAGGTTTGATTTTGGAATCAAGCATAATTAAGAAAGGACGTTTCAACGGGGAAAAAAAAACGACGTGTGTATAACCAGTGTACAAACGGAACAATCAGTATCTACACATAAGACATTCACTGCAGGAGACTGAGCACCTGTGGGTATTCATTCATTATCTTGTTGTGCCATTAGAAGTCACTTAGGGATCGCAGTTTATTCCTCAATTCCTTTCCGTACCACACACACACACACAAAAAAACTGCTGGGTTCGGCTCCAGACGAAGCCTGACATTTTCAAAAATGACCTTAGTTCCCAGCTCGACAATCTTAAGTGGGTACCAAGTATAGTCCTGGGAAGCAAAGGTGGTCGGCATGATGCTGATCATATCACCTATCAAGTGCCGATTGGTCTATAAAATTTAAGTCTAACCCTATATTCCTAACACGTCTAAAGGTTCTTGGGTTTACTCTACAGCGAGTTAGCAGTGCGAAACCGCTCACTGGAGGGCAAAGTCGGCGTACGGGCAGGATGGTACTATCGGAAAATCGGAACTAAAAAGCCCTAGCTGATGAAAGTGGTGGAAAGGGGGGGGGGGGGCAGAATCGTCTTAACGGATGATCCCGCTGGGCACTTTCCCAAAGACCCACGAGCTTAGTAGCCCCAAACTGATCTGTGAATGTCAAGTGATTTGCCATTTAACAATTTTATAGTTATTGCTGCCATCTAATTTGTGTTTTTGATTTAACGCCAGTTTTGTTAAAGTGCCACTAGAATCGATCGCCTACAAAATTTGTTTAATATTAACGATCATTTAAATTTCATTCCTGTGGGCATATATATTAAAGGTCATTTATATTATATTCTTGTAAGCATATATATTAACGATCATTTATATTTCATTCCCGTGGGCATATATATCAACGATCATTTATATTTCATTCCCGTGGGCATATATATCAACGATCATTTATATTTCATTCCCGTGGGCATATATATCAACGATCATTTATATTTCATTCCCGTGAGCATATATATTACCGATCATTTATATTTCATTCCCGTGAGCATATATATTACCGATCATTTATATTTCATTCCTGTGAGCATAAAAATTAACAATCATTTATATTTCTTTCCTGTGAGTATATATATTAACGATCATTTATATTTCATTCTCGTGGGCATATATATTAACGATCATTTATATGTCATTCCTCTGGGCATATATATTAACGATGATTTATATTTCATTCCCGTGGGCATATATATTAACGATCATTTATATTTCATTCCCGTGGGCATATATTTTAACGATCATTTATATTTCATTCCCGTGAGCATATATATTAACGATCATTTATATTTTATTCTCGTGAGCATTTATATATTAACGATCATTTATATTTCATTCCTGTGGGCATATATATTAACGATCATTTATATTTCATTCTCGTTGGCATATACATTAAAGATCATTTATATTTCATTCCTGTGAAGATACGTTAGATCTTTTTTTCAGGCTATACCTGCGTTGTTGGGAAAGAACGGGCAGACACATTGGCTGGATCTGCACCACTGAAAAAAAAGGGAAAATGGAAAAGGGGGGGGGGGGGCGGCTGAACTGATGCAAGAGAAGGCAGATGTGATTATGGTTTTTCGAGAATACCTAGCTGATTCAGAAGAGAAAGTTGATTATTATCTCCTGGCGAGAATGATACACCTGGGTGTGACCAGAGGGTCTGGCTGGCTCACTACACGCAAGACGGACATATAACCAGACTACAACCGGCACCATTAGTATTGGAACTCTGCGCTGGCTGCTGAAGATATAGATGGAGCGTATATGGGAACGCCCCAAGTGCTGTGATGTCATTTCTTGACTCATCAAAATTCAACATAACTAATTCCTGTGAGTGTTTATCATAAAGAGGCCCTAGCATAGTAAAAGTCGTCCAAAGTGTGATATGCAATTTTTCGTCATTTTAAACCCCACATTGGCTTTTGCCAGGGGCCCTGAATATAGCCGGGCCATAAATATAGCCATAACGTCTAAAAGGGGTTTCTGGGACGACTCCACGGGTGATCTTCATCCGCATGGTGGCACTTTGTGTCACCTGGTGTTTATCGCTTTAGTAAGGTCGTGGTGAGGTACAACAAGCGAGCAAGCGAGGTCCTAGCTTGCTGGTTTGGTGCGCTGGTAAGACGTCTCTGGGGTGTAGTGTTCGTGGGCATGTCTTCTAGAAGGATGCGTCTTCGGTTTTGACTCAGCTGCTCTCAACAAATCCCTTTGTGGGTTCCGGGACCTTATTGTTTGTGCCTGTGTGTGTGTGTGGGAGGGGGGGGGGGACAAGAAAAGATCCACTGTCTCCCCAAGAAGCAGGTCTTATGAGTCGACTAACTGGGAAGGGGCTAAGGGGGGAAAAGGGGTGTGGGGGGTGGGGCTTTCTTTTGAAGTCGGAGTACATCTGCTTGAGAGGTAAGCAACCAAAAGTCCACACACAAATAAGTCAGATCTGTGGAACAGATGTGCACGCAACGCTCAGGTTCTGGAAAAATACTGAAGTTCAGTGTTGGAAGAACAACCAGAACTTTCCGCTGGAGTTTGCAGCCAGTAAATGCGAAGAAGAAAAAGAAGATCTTGGCATACTCTCCTGAATATGCAGAGTTCAAATCTCAACAGATTTCCGATATCTTTTCCCATATTCACCTTACATTAAAAAACATGATAATAAATGTGTGCCGCCTTCACACTACATGTTGGCAACAGTGTATCAACTGCTGTCTTTCGTAATATTATGTGGTGAAGCTCCTATTTTTTCCACTGTGGGACTCTCGCACTATTGTCTGATGCCGCGAGAACAGTGTTTTAAACCGTCCATCGCGGAAAAGGAATCCTAGAACTCTAGATCTTGAAAGTGTTAAACGTATAAATTATTCTCTAGAACAACGTACAACGTTCTAAATCCTGACACAGATCACTTATCCTTTCACTTAGTCTCCCCAAGTTTTAATGTTCTAAATCCTGACACAGATCACTTATCCTTTCACTTAATCTCCCCAAGGTTCAATGTTCTAAATCCAGACATAGATCACTTATCCTTTCACTTAGTCTCCCCAAGGTTCAATGATCTAAATCCAGACATAGATCACTTATCCTTTCACTTAGTCTCCCCGACGTACAAAGTTCTAAATCCTGACACAGATCACTTATCCTTTTACTTAGTCTCCCCAAGGTACAATGTTCTAAATCCTGACATAGATCACTTATCCTTTCACTTAGTCTCCCCAAGGTTCAATGTTCTAAATCCAGACATAGATCACTTATCCTTTCACTTAGTCTCCCCAACGTACAACGTTCTAAATCCAGACACAGATCACTTATCATTTTACTTAGTCTCCCCAAGATTCAATGTTCTAAATCCTGACATAGATCACTTATCCTTTCACTTAGTCTCCCCAAGATTCAATGTTCTAAATCCTGACATAGATCACTTATCCTTTCACTTAGTCTCCCCAAGATTCAATGTTCTAAATCCTGACATAGATCACTTATCCTTTCACTTAGTCTCCCCAAGATTCAATGTTCTAAATCCTGACATAGATCATTTATCCTTTCACTTAGTCTCCCCATGGTTCAATGTTCTAAATCCTGACATATATCATTTATCCTTTCACATAGTCTCTTCATATCTTTTTACTTGCTCTCCCTAACATACAACGTTTCAAATCCTGACAGAGATCTCTTATATTTTTCCTTACTTGCCCCAACATGCGAGGTTCCAAATCCTGACAGATATCGCTTATTTTTTTTTTACTTCTTCTTCAGCATTCCGAGCCCTTGAGGTTCATTGCTGTAGATTTCCTTTTACTTACTCTCCCTAACATACTTACAAAGTTCTAAATCGGAACACAGCTTCCTTATGTTTTCACCGAATCTCCCCAAAAATATACCACAGTATAAATCCCAGCTGAAATGTCTCGAAACTCTTAAAGCGTGCACTGGTTCAAGGACCCTCGTTAATTGGCCAGGGACATAGACTTGACACGTGGTGGAGGACAGAGCCAACAATGTCTCACCGGTAAAGGTGTTTGCTGTACAAGGACAGTAGAGGCGTCGGAATGTTTGCCAATTTCGGACAGATTCACACCGCTCATATTCGTCGTCGTCATCATCATGAATATTATTAACACAGTCGTCATCAGTATCATTATTGGCATCTTCCTCCTCCTCATTGCCGTCATAATAATCACCATCATCCCTATTCTCATCATCATCAGTAAAATAATGATTACCAATATATTTATAATCATCTTATCCTTATCAGATCACTTATCCTTTCACTTAGTCTCCCCAAGTTTTAATGTTCTAAATCCTGACACAGATCACTTATCCTTTCACTTAATCTCCCCAAATTTTAATGTTCTAAATCCTGACACAGATCACTTATCCTTTCACTTAGTCTCCCCAAGTTTTAATGTTCTAAATCCTGACACAGATCACTTATCCTTTCACTTAATCTCCCCAAGGTTCAATGTTCTAAATCCAGACATAGATCACTTATCTTTTCACTTAGAATGGAATAATATTATCAGTGGAATTGATCCAGAACGCAGAAGACAGATCTCTATGGAGAAGCCTGTACGTCTACGCCAGCTAGCAAGGCACTTGATGACTCATATAATAATCCTGATCATCCCCATTCTCATCATCATGAATATTATTAACACAGTCGTCATCAGTATCATTATTGGCATCTTCCTCCTCCTCATTACCGTCATAATAATCACCATCATCCCCATTCTCATCATCATCAGTAAAATAATGATTACCAATATATTTATAATCATCATTCCACGCTTGATTACCGGTGCCTTTTTTTTTTTAGTTAAGTTGGGGATTGAAAAGAGGGGGGGGGGGGGGGTTTAGAACTAAGAATCATATTGTAAAAGGCAACTAATTAGAGGTATTTCCTTCGAAGTCGGGGTACATCTGCCAGTCAGTCGAAGGACCAAGGGTGTAAACAAAAAAACTTGATCTTTAAAACGGATTGCAAGCAAAACTCAGGTTATGTAAGAGGGCTAAAGTCCAGAAGTTAACGAACATCCAGAACGTTCCGCCCGTTAGAGGTTGGAGGTTTGAATAACGGATCAACATCATGGCACACGGGTAGTAATGCATAAGTGCTCCTTTCTTCTTGTAACTCAAGTCTGAGTCCGAAGAAGCTCAGCACAGTGCACAGGCTCTGTAGCACCGGCGAGGATTATTGAATATTTTAGGTAGATTTTTAACTCCACATTTTGCCCCAACAGCGCCGTTTAGCTACTCTTTTCGATCTCCAACTGCCAAAATGCACACGGGCGTCCCATCTCACTACCCAGAGAACATGCGGAATAACTAGAAGTCCACGTAAAAACATCCTAACCCTTACCCGGCATTGAACATGGAACCTCTTGCACTCGAGGCGGACACCATGCCTCGAGACCACGCAGCCACCCTCCGAGCTAGAGAAATTGGGTCTATTTTTTTATTACCCTAAAATGGGGCATCTGAGCTCACATAGGGGGGAATGGCTCGGTCAAACATGGGGTCCCTTTATCGGGGATCGAACTTTTTATCTCTGACTGACAACAGCGTTGGAACAAGCATACTTCATCGCCTAACAAGCTCGCCATGGTCTGGGAAGTAAATACTTCGGGCATACTGTTGAAAGCATCATTAATCTAGTGCCGATTCAATAATATAGACCAAACATCATATGCTCAGTGTGCAGTGGCGCGAAAAATGCTTTCATCGTCATCAAGTGCCTTGCTAGCTGGCGTAGACGTACAGGCATCTCCATAGAGATCTGTCTTCTGCGTTCTGGATCAATTCCACTGATAATATTATTCTATTCTACTGTCTTGAGCTATCTACCATCATTTCTCTTAGTCTGCGTCTGCCTCTTCCACCAGCGATCTTTCCGGTCGTCGCGATATTTTCCACTGCTCCTTTTCTCATCACGTGAGCAAAGAACTTATTTTAATGCCATCAAATTTATCAACCCAAAACCAGTAGGAGCATACATTCAAAGGCCTCATTAAAACCCGCCACAGCTTTGTAAAATAATGAAAATGGGATATAACTTTACCAGAAGTCGTGCCTAGTCACTGAAACCCAATCATTTTTCACGGTGCGTTTCGTTAAAAGGGGAGCTAATTTACACAACTCCGTGGGGGCAAAGACAGATAGAATTCAATCAATTATTCCAACATTTGACATGTGGCCATGCATTGCTCGGAATATCCGGGGACAACAAAGAATCCTTTCTGGTAGTCAGTTGAAAACGTCACGAGTTCATTTCTCTAAGTTTAATATCGTAGTATTTGCAATTGACTTTTCTCTGTTGGTCTTTGAAGCGGGTCGGGTGTATTTTGCAAAATGTAAACCAGTGGTCTATTTGAGAGCATGCATCTTCCCTGTAGCAACATAAGGATGTGAGTCGTGGACTATCTATCTTCCTGTCCTTAGGAAAGAAAATAGGGACTTTTGAGCTGAAATGCTACAGAAAGATTCTTAGAATACCGCAGTTGGGATCGAACCCGGCATCGCGGCATTACGAAGCGTTTCCATCGACTTAGGCACAAAACCGACCAAGCGCCTAGGGATTGGAAAAAATAATAGCAGAAGGCATAATACCGGGAAAGAGAGACAGGATTCGACCAATACGAAGATGGACACAGGGTATAACTGACCCCTTGAATCTGAAAGTACACAATGTGGGAGAGCTGGCGACAGGCCTCGTTCCTTTCAGGCAGACTGTTATAAGAACGACGTTCTGCAAAGGACCGGCTACGTGATCATGGTCCACCAAAACAGGTTAAATTGTATCGCGGCCTCTCTAGCAGCCAAGCAGACACAGAGACAATAACAAGAGTAGATAGCTATTTGTTTGTTAAATACGATGTCATCAAATTACAAACATGAGGACAGACTGGCTGGGTCTGCACAATTTGGTGGAATACTGATGCATGATAAGGCAGACGTGGTTAGTCCCTTGTGGGAAACGTACAATCCATCACTAGTCTCGGCTACCTACTCAGCAGGTATCTCAGGCAACACGATGTTGTTGCGCGTGGGCTCGATTGATACTTTAAAAAACAATCACCCTTACTGTCTTTACTTGCTTGATGACAGTAAGAGAGAAGCATAACAGTATGAGACCCTTGTTTGGACCTGTTTAAATCCCCGGCTCTCTAGCGTAGTTGGCTAAACCGGATTGCGCGGTGAGCGGGTGACGAACTCCATGTGGTCCGGGAGTAGGCATAAAAGCCACATTTCTCCTAGCTTTACGGTATTTAAAATGGAATCAAGGCCGAAGGGTTGCGATATCCATAATACCGAGCCTAAGGATTAACAACTCATGGCTTCTGGATACTAAAACAAAGCAACAAACCTATTTCAATATTTCAGCATACATATAGGCAGATCCATCCATCTATCTACCATTGCATCCATCTACGAACGTAACTATCGTCCCGCCCATTCATCTACCCACACCATTTGTCTCACCATCCACTTAATGCTATTTTTCACCGCTTCCTTCCATTCTGGCTGTTACCAGCCTTACACTTGGGCTCTACCAATACTTTGTATAAAAATCACCCTTACTGTCTCTATTTGATAGCGGACAGTAAGAGAGAAGCACTGTGTTACTAGACTCATGTTTTTACCTCATCTCATATTTGATCGATCAATCCATCCATCTACGATACCATTCATCCACTAATACAGTCATCCATCATTCCATCCATTCATCTACCCACCCATCCATCCATCTACCATTCCATTCATCCACTAATACAGTCATCCACATTCCATCCATTCATCTACCCACCCATCTATCCAGGACACACTCGCCTATCCACACCACCATCCACACATGCTGTTTTCCCATCTATCCCTTCATCGCTCCCTTACACTCTGGTTGTTACCAGTCTTACTCTCGGGCTCGACTGATTTCTTTTGTATAACAAGCATCCTTACTGTCTCTATTTGATAGCTGACAGTAAGAGAGAAGCATTTATCTATCTATCTATCTATCTATCTATCTATCTATCTATCTATCTATCTATCTATCTATCTATCTATCTATCTATCTATCTATCTATCTATCTATCTATCTATCTATCTATCTATCTATCTATCTATCTATCTATCTATCTATCTATCTATCTATCTATCTATCTATCTATCTATCTATCTATCTATCTATCTATCTATCTATCTATCTATCTATCTATCTATCTATCTATCTATCTATCTATCTATCTATCTATCTATCTATCTATCTATCTATCTATCTATCTATCTATCTATCTATCTATCTATCTATCTATCTATCTATCTATCTATCCCTCCTCCCTCCCTCCCTCCCTCCCTCCCTCCCTCCCTCCCTCCCTCCCTCCCTCCCTCCCTCCCTCCCTCCCTCCCTCCCTCCGTCCGTCCGTCCGTCCGTCCGTCCGTCCGTCCGTCCGTCCGTCCGTCCGTCCGTCCGTCCGTCCGTCCGTCCGTCCGTCCGTCCGTCCGTCCGTCGGTCGGTCGGTCGGTCGGTCGGTCGGTCGGTCGGTCGGTCGGTCGGTCGGTCGGTCGGTCGGTCGGTCGGTCGGTCGGTCGGTCGGTCGGTCGGTCGGTCGGTCGGTCGGTCGGTCGGTCGGTCGGTCGGTCGGTCGGTCGGTCGGTCGGTCGGTCGGTCGGTCGGTCGGTCGGTCGGTCGGTCGGTCGGTCGGTCGGTCGGTCGGTCGGTCGGTCGGTCGGTCGGTCGGTCGGTCGGTCGGTCGGTCGGTCGGTCGGTCGGTCGGTCGGTCGGTCGGTCGGTCGGTCGGTCGGTCGTCGGTCGGTCGGTCGGTCGGTCGGTCGGTCGGTCGGTCGGTCGGTCGGTCGGTCGGTCGGTCGGTCGGTCGGTCGGTCGGTCGGTCGGTCGGTCGGTCGGTCGGTCGGTCGGTCGGTCGGTCGGTCGGTCGGTCGGTCGGTCGGTCGGTCGGTCGGTCGGTCGGTCGGTCGGTCGGTCGGTCGGTCGGTCGGTCGGTCGGTCGGTCGGTCGGTCGGTCGGTCGGTCGGTCTGTCGGTCTGTCGGTCTGTCGGTCTGTCGGTCTGTCTGTCTGTCTGTCGATATTTGTTTGCAAGCACAGGCACCAATTTTATTCCAAGCGGATGGACTAAGGTCATCCCCACAACCCAACCCCGGTTACGCCCTATAGGCCAACCCCTCCCTCCCTCCTTAGACACCTAGTGTACGCTGTTGGCGTCCAGCCCGTCCCTTTTTTTGCCCCTACCTGCGCGTTGGAGGTATATAGGCTGACCGTCGTTTCATTTGAACGAAGTTTTTTTTTTCGCCAGGGACACTAGATGAGTATCGTTTATTTTATACATTAGAGTCCTATGTAGTCACTTCATAGTTAGAGCCTATTTGTGTATGTGTACTGTGTTGTCCTTTATGTGCTGATGAAGGCTAATCGCCGCAACGTCCTTTGTTTGTTTATTGTGATCGATTTTGTAAAGCTAACATAAACTAATTGTTGTTTCTTACCAACTTTTTCTCTTCCCTATAATTTTCTACTCCCTATAAAAACTTGTGGGAAAGCGTGTACAGTTTGGAGGAGCAAATGGATCACCACAGTCTGTTGAGATTGATACAGCGGGGAGGGAGGAGAGCGTGTACAGTTTGGAGGAACAAATGGATCAGCACAGTCTGTTGAGATTGATACAGCGGCGATGGAGAAGAGCGTGTACAGTTCAGAGGAGCAAATGGATCACCACAGCCTGTTGAGATTGATACAGCGGGGAGGGAGGAGAGCGTGTACAATTCAGAGGAGCAAATGGATCAGCACAGCCTGTTGTGATTGATACAGCGGGGAGGGAGGAGAGCGTGTACAGTTTGGAGGAGCAAATGGATCACCACAGTCTGTTGAGATTGATACAGCGGGGAGGGAGGAGAGCGTGTACAGTTTGCAGGAGCAAATGGATCACCACAGTCTGTTAAGATTGATACAGCGGGGAGGGAGGAGAGCGTGTACAGTTTGGAGGAGCAAATGGATCACCACAGTCTGTTGAGATTGATACAGCGGGGATGGAGGAGAGCGTGTACAATTCGGAGGAGCAAATGGATCACCACAGCCTGTTGAGATTGATACAGCGGGGATGGAGGAGAGCGTGTACAATTCGGAGGAGCAAATGGATCAGCACAGCCTGTTGAGATTGATACAGCGGGGAGGGAGGAGAGCGTGTAAAATTCGGAGGAGCAAATGGATCAGCACAGCCTGTTGAGATTGATACAGCGGGGAGGGAGGAGAGCGTGTACAATTCGGAGGAGCAAAAGGATCACCACAGTCTGTTGAGATTGATACAGCGGGGATGGAGGAGAGCGTGTACAATTCGGAGGAGCAAATGGATCAGCACAGCCTGTTGAGATTGATACAGCGGGGAGGGAGGAGAGCGTGTACAATTTGGGGGAGCAAATGGATCAGCAGAGCCTGTTGAGATTGATACAGCGGGGATGGAGGAGAGCGTGTACAATTCGGAGGAGCAAATGGATCACCACAGCCTGTTGAGATTGATACAGCGGCGATGGAGGAGAGCGTGTACAGTTTGGAGGAGCAAATGGATCACCACAGTCTGTTAAGATTGATACAGCGGGGAGGGAGGAGAGCGTGTACAATTCGGAGGAGCAAATGGATCAGCACAGCGTGTTGAGATTGATACAGCGGGGATGGAGGAGAGCGTGTACAGTTTGGAGGAGCAAATGGATCAGCACAGCCTGTTGAGATTGATACAGCGGGGATGGAGGAGAGCGTGTACAGTTTGGAGGAGCAAATGGATCAGCACAGCCTTTTGAGATTGATACAGCGGGGAGGGAGGAGAGCGTGTACAATTCGGAGGAGCAAATGGATCAGCACAGCCTGTTGAGATTGATACAGCGGGGAGGGAGGAGAGCGTGTACAATTCAGAGGAGCAAATGGATCACCACAGTCTGTTGAGATTGATACAGCGGGGAGGGAGGAGAGCGTGTACAGTTTGGAGGAACAAATGGATCAGCACAGTCTGCTGAGATTGATACAGCGGCGATGGAGGAGAGCGTGTACAGTTCAGAGGAGCAAATGGATCACCACAGTCTGTTGAGATTGATACAGCGGGGAGGGAGGAGAGCGTGTACAGTTTGGAGGAGCAAATGGATCACCACAGTCTGTTAAGATTGATACAGCGGGGAGGGAGGAGAGCGTGTACAGTTTGGAGGAGCAAATGGATCAGCACATTCTGTTGAGATTGATACAGCGGGGATGGAGGAGAGCGTGTACAGTTTGGAGGAGCAAATGGATCAGCACAGTCTGTTGAGATTGATACAGCGGGGATGGAGGAGAGCTTCTGGCAGATGCTTGACGCTCAGAGAACAGTTTTAAGTGTTCGTCGACCTCTTTACTGTAATATCGTTCCAGAACCTGACTCTTGCATGCACATCCGTTTTACAGATCTCACTTGTGTTCGCAGAATGTTGATTTCTTGCCTGCAATACAGATGCACTCCGACTTCGAAGGAAGCCCAAATTAGTCGACTCTTACGACATGTTTTTTTAGAAACTCTGTATACAAGTAAGTCAGATCTGTAAAACGGATGAGCATGCAAAACTCAAGTTCCAGAATAAGAGTAAAGTGCAGAAGTGGGCAGAGAACCAGAACTGTCCACCTACAGTATCATCATCAGGTGCCTTGCCGACTGGCGTGGGCGATCAAGCCTCTCCATAATCTGCGATCTCCTGCAGCATGTACCTACAGTATACAACAAGTAAACGCAAGGATAAAGATTAGAATTAGCCGCAAACAGAACCCACAGCCTTCGCAGCGCCAGGCAGACTTGTTTATCACTTCACCTTGGCGATAGGGATCCGGTGAAATACCCTCACCTACACTAGCCTTATTGTATCTACGGTGATAAAACTATACGCAGACAAGCAACCATCTTTCTTGTCATGGTACGCAGATATGCAATAAATAAACTTGTACGTAACCATGATGGTGTTAAAATATAGCGTGTATTCTGGTTAAGGGAGTGGGGGTGATGCAGATGTCGACGTGCCGGCTTCAGACAGTGTAGGAGACGAAGAAAAAAGAAGAGGAGGAAGAAAAAGAAGAAGAGGGAGAAACAAGAGGAGGAGAAGGAGGAAAAAGAAAAAGAACAACAACAACAACAACAACGACAAGATGACGGAGGACGAAGTGGTGTTGAGAGAAAGAGAGGAAGAAGGAGAAGGAACAAGACAGCTGTCCTGGTATTGGTGAAGCACTTAACGTAACCAAAACAGAGCAGACGAGGTAGACGGACCACGTAAGAAATGCATTGACAATTCAGCACGCATAGAAAGATAGAACTATAGCTTTAATTTTTATGTTGTCTAGTGTGTTCTTCGATATTTCTATTTCTTTCTATGCGTGCCGATCAATACACTTTCTGTAACTTGATTAATTCACAATATTTAACGGCCTCAAAGGTTCTCACTCTGTTTATTTATAGGAATGACGTATACACACCGGAACCTACCAATCAAATACCTTTCTTAAATGTTTGTGTATTCTAGACAAAGCATTAAGGTCTACTGTGTTCGTAAAGTGACTCTGTTATTGTTATTCGACATAAGCTTCGTTAATATAGATTTCTGTAACCTATGGTGCTATTTCAAGGGTTTGAAATGAATTCTGTCCGTATTTCATAGTTGTGGATTTCAAGTTATACGATAGACATGGCCACTAAGACACCTTGGGGGGGGGGGTGCCTAGTTGACCATGTTCTTAGTGCACTTGTATTCATGGCGAGGCGCAGACGCCATCTGGAGGTGACAGGTTTAATTCCCGGCACAGTAACTATAGCTTCGATTTTTATGTTGTCTAGTGTGTTCTTCTATCTTTCTACTTCTTTCTATGAGTGAAAATCAATACACTTCCTGTTACTTGATTAATGCATAGACAATTCAGTAATAAGGAATCATTACAACACTGCACAATTTTCTCATTATAATTCTTCCTTTGATATCTCGTTATGCCTATTCAACAATTTTTATTGTCTGTATATATTAAAAAAAAAGGATAAGTTTGGGCTTGAAGCTACCTCTTCCTGTAAAAACAATAGCCACAAAAGCCAGTCAAAAAGAACTAGAATATCTTTACATTGGAACCCACAGGGGCAAAGGAATAAAGGAACGATAAAAACACACGGAGAAGCTGAATAACGAAATTAGAAAGATAAGGAGGACATGGGGAGAGCTCCATGTAATGGCGAAGGATAGAATGACTTGACGTGAGTTGGTTGACGGCCTTTGCTCCATTGATTGATAGAAAGGCAGAAAAAGAAAAAAGATATTTAAAAAAAAAAAAAAAAAACCACTACTTATATCCCTTCGAACTTCAATTTTCAGTAAAAGTAGGAAAAGATACAAACGTTACAATATTTTCATACAGAAATTTCTCCGCATAATAAATATACAAGAATCATCTTTTAAAATTATTTCTCCATTTTTTTTTTTGGGGGGGGGGGGGGGGGGGGGGGTGTGGGGGATTCGCCCCCATTTCCAACTCCCAACAGTCTTTGCAGATAGCGAAGATCGAAGTGTGTTATTATATTAGACCGCAACAGACGGGGCTTTTTAAAAAGTATAATGCATAGGAGAATACGCACAAAACAAAAATCGTTACAAACGCCTGGCACAGCCTACGGCCATCTTGTCGTCAGTGCTCCAAGTTTTGAGTGCAACCGTGCGCATGAAATTTATTTATTATGGAGGAAAACAGAAAGAAACATGGGCGAAGATTTTTTTCCTCTCACTTAATTTTCGATGATGTGAATGTCGCGTAGAGCGGGACGAAAAGTGGAAGTTCAGTTGAAATTGGAATACATGTAAATTATCTTGGCTTATCTCTCATTCGCTCTATTGTTCCAATTGCTGTATTTGTAATTGCTTCGTAATTATATTATATGTTATCAATATCGTTCTTTGGCCCTCTCAGTAACCCTGTTATCTCTCCCTTTTCTTTTCTCCGTTTTTCTGACACCGCTTTAAAAAAAAAGAAATATGTTTCGTTTCGTCTCCACTCCAGTCTTTCACTTTCTACCTCTCTCTACCTGCGCTTTCTCTCTCACATTCTCCCACTAAACCTCTATTCTTCTCTGTTTATTTTATCATGTATCTCTGTTTCTTTGTTCCCATTTTATGCGTTCTCTCCTTATGTGTCCATGTATCTTTCTCTTCCCTTTTCTTCCTTCCTTTTCTCTTTACCGTCCTCCATATTTCCCTCTGTACGATTCCTTCTCCATCTGACAGTTCTCCAACCCTCGCCCCCCTTTCCCCACCGTACCATGGACTAATGACTACATCGTCTAGTGCAGTCCAGTAATGACTACATCGTCTAGTGCAGTCCAGTAATGACCACATCGTCTAGTGCAGTCCAGTAATGACTACATCGTCTAGTGCAGTCCAGTAATGACTACATCGTCTAGTGCAGTCCAGTAATGACTACATCGTCTAGTGCAGTCCAGTGATGACTACATCGTCTAGTGCAGTCCAGTAATGACTACATCGTCTAGTGCAGTCCAGTAATGACTACATTGTCTAGTGCAGTCCAGTAATGACTACATCGTCTAGTGCAGTCCAGTAATGACTACATTGTCTAGTGCAGTCCAGTAATGACTACATTGTCTAGTGCAGTCCAGTAATGACTACATTGTCTAGTGCAGTCCAGTAATGACTACATCGTCTAGTGCAGTCCAGTAATGACTACATCGTCTAGTGCAGTCCAGTAATGACTACATCGTCTAGTGCAGTCCAGTAATGATTACATCGTCTAGTGCAGTCCAGTAATGACTACATTGTCTAGTGCAGTCCAGTAATGACTACATCGTCTAGTGCAGTCCAGTAATGACTACATCGTCTAGTGCAGTCCAGTAATGACTACATTGTCTAGTGCAGTACAGTAATGACTACATCGTCTAGTGCAGTCCAGTAATGACTACATTGTCTAGTGCAGTCCAGTAATGACTACATCGTCTAGTGCAGTCCAGTAATGACTACATTGTCTACTGCAGTCCAGCAATGATTACATCGTCTAGTGCAGTCCAGTAATGACTACATTGTCTAGTGCAGTCCAGTATTGACTACATCGTCTAGTGCAGTCCAGTAATGACTACATCGTCTAGTGCAGACCAGTAATGACTACATCGTCTAGTGCAGTCCAGTAATGACTACATCGTCTAGTGCAGTCCAGTAATGACTACATTGTCTAGTGCAGTCCAGTAATGACTCCATCGTCTAGTACAGTGTTGTAATGACTACATCGTCTAGTGTTGTAATGACTACATCGTCTAGTACATTGTGGTAATGACTACATTGTCTAGTACAGTGTAGTAATGATTATATACATCGTCTAGTTCAGTATGGAAACAACGTTCTGGCCACAAATATCAGATTTGTAAACATCTAAAAATTAGCTGAAAACTGTAATTGTGTAACACTGGATTTAACAAATAAACTGCTAATTTTGTTTTTTATTTGATGTTTAATTAGCTGTCAGGCTGGCAGGAAACTGTTTCCACTGTTTTAATGGGTTTTGTCAATCAGCTGACAGTTATTTTGCATTTGGGTAATCAAAACTTTTTAGACATACAGGCTTTTCCATCAATTGAGAAAAAAATCGCCAACAACTTATTTTAGTGTACAAATATCACTATGTTGGATGACACAGTTTTATCCTGATAATTTCGATTACTTTTTTTTTTCAAGACACAGCGGAGACAACTCTTTACATCAAGCTGGTAGCGCAGTTTTGGGTTCTTTTTCCGAAGTTGTCCACACGGCTAGAGTTTCTTCCCCTCCCATTTATGACGCGGCCGGTCGCAAGACCTGTCCTATGTTGTCGGGTGTCGTGTATTCCTTATTTTCTACAGTTTAACCGTTGTCTCTTTTCTCGTGTTGTCACCGCCTGCTAGCGTGATTATTTCCACGTTGTGCTATTTGTCCGACAGCTAAAGTGGGATATTTTTGTTTTTCTACTTTCCTTTCAGTGGCTTCATTTTCTGGGAAGAAGCTACCACAAAAGAACTTAGAAGTACAAAAACATCCGAGTTTCGATACTAATAAACAGTCGCTACTTCGGCGATTACTCCCCTGCAGTAATTCTCACCTGTACACAGACACCTGCCTTGCCTCAAAGAGACTCACGACAACCTCTCAAATATTTTATATACGGCGAGCGAACGTCGAACAGGGCCATCTCCCACCCCCACATTTTCGGACGGGCCATGCGACCGGCCACAGCATGAAGGGGCGGGAAAGGACCTCTAGCCGTGCGGGCAAGTTCGTGAGAAATTCCCAGTTTTGTTTTCATGACTGATGTAGCTGAAAATCCAAATGGTTGCAAGTAAAAATGCAGCCAATTTCAAAATTACTTAACGCAATCCTTAAAACTTCCCCACGTATCCGAGGTTGTATGCCACTGGTCTAGTATATTGTGTTAACGACTACACCGCCTACGTGATTGCTTCGTTAATAACTACAGTTGTCATTCAACAAATTGATAGCCGACAGTTCACACATGTCATCAGATTAAACACTGTCATGTTTGTTCTTCTTGTGGCATTTATGTCCTCGCTCGTTAGTGCCTACCCAGAGGGCAGGCGACAGGGAAGCATCAATATTTGAACAGACCAGCTCGAGTCTGATTTGGGAAAGCGAGGCTGGTGGTCTCTTCTTTTCCAGGCCGGGTTAGTCCTAATTAAAGTTTCTGTTTGGACAAATGGGAGGGTGGATGTCATGGAATCGGATATGCGTTATCATCAATATGTGGCATGAAAAGCGACTTATGAGATCTTCTTATTCTTTCTTCTCCTTCTTTTTCTTCTTCTTCCTCCGACTTAATATTTATTGTTAATATCATCATTACAAGTGAAGAGAAAGGAGAAGAAAGAGGGTACACTTTAAAAAGACCAACAACAACAAAACGGACGAAGTAGAAGATTAGAGGAGAAGGAGGAGGAGAATGAAAAAGAATAAGACGAAGAAGAAGAAGAAGAGGAGGAGAAGAAGAAGCAGAAGAATAAAAAGAAGAAGAAAATGAAGAAGAAGAAGAAGAAGAAGAAGAAGAAGAAGAAGAAGAAGAAGAAGAAGAAGAAGAAGAAGAAGAAGAAGAAGAAGACGAGGAGGAAGAAGAAGAAGAAGAGAAAGAAGAAGAATGAGAACAAGAATAAGGAATAAGAAACACAAGGTGGTATACATAAAATTCTATAAAATATATCTTAAGAACGTAAGAATTCCCCATGTAGGCTGAAAAGCCACACCTCATGATTTGTTTGCTTTTGTGGGGGGTGGGGGGAGGGGGGGGGGAAATAAACAAACAGTATTTCGTACAAAGCGAATTATTAGAGGCATCAGCAGCAGATGAAGAAGTGAGAACGAGTTTTTAAATTCATTCCGACTTGCCTGAAGACAATTTCAGTCAATGAAAACTTTAAATAGAAATTGTTTAAAAGCTTAGGTAATATTTAATAGAAGATTTACCAGAGCGCCATAGAAAGACAGACAATGCAAAAGAAGAGGTCTGGAAGGAAGTTCCAAGCTCTCGAGAATTGGTTTCTTGCATATGAAATTGACAATTCTAATTGGACACATCGTGAGAAGGAGGACACTGTTACAACAAGGGAACAGTTAAAGGGGGGAAAGAAGAAATAGAAGACAAAGAGAACAAATGCTGCTTATGCGAATTAAACAAAGAATGCAAATAATTGTCAATCAACGATGCAGGAGGGTGCCGACAAAGATGACGAACACCACACGGCAGAAACTAAAACCAAATAGTTCCTAATTTTCATTTTAAAATTTCACTTAAATTGTCTCAATTAGCAGCTGATAAATTTAATTATGAAAATTAGCTTAACTGGTAATCTGTAGCAGTAAAAAAAAATATACATGTTAGCCAGGTTACATTACAAGAGTGAACCAAATTAGATTCTATATTTATTTAGCTCTTACTAACGTGCATCTTTGCCTCTTGTCGGGGACATTTGGGTTTGACAATTTCTTCTGTGAGAACAGACCAAATATTTACGGATTGTTAGCAAATCTACACTGTTTGCTGAAGTTTAATCAGGTAGTAAAATGGCTCTGTTGACGGAGAATCCAATCTGGCAGACACACTGTCCTGTTAGTACAGATAAATCCAATCAACAAGCAGCCATTTTCTTTTGGCTTGGACTGAATCCTATTTAGTACCTTGCTATCCTGTAGCTCAGCGGTTCCCAAACTATTTCGAGTGGTGACCCAGTTTTAAAGAGGTAAAGTGACCAGTTACCTTACACACTGAAATGGGCTGTTTAAAAAGGTAAATAAAAACACATAAAAAATAGTGTGCGTGTGTGTGTGATTGTGTGTGTGTGTGTCTGCGCGCGCAATGACGTAATTTGTATTGTTGAAAGTAAAGTAAGCCCCCCCCCCCCTTTCCCCATTTACACAGTGCTATACCCTAGCTCACTACTGATTGGTCGACCCTCAGCCTAGCTCACTTCTGATTGATCGACCTTGAGCCACGCAGCCTATACACGATTTTACGGGGGTTTCCGCAGTGCCGTTGATATCGCGTGTTGTATATTTCAGCATGCCAGGGCTTTTAACACTCATAAAACATGGACAAACTGGGACTAACACACAACCGCCCTAGAGGGAGCTGCAACCTATGTCACAGGCATTTTCTTTTTCGGAAGAAAAACGTAAATGCAACACAAGCCAGAAAGCAAACAACAGAGCGGCACAACAGAATGCTCTTCTTCTTCTTCTGCGTTCGATATCAGTCATGCTAAACATTGAGTCCCGTCTGGGTCACAAATAGGATTGTGCGTTTAAGGTCGCCACCGGTCCCCCATAGCTTCTCTTGCAATGTGGCTCCTTTGGGCCAGATCCACAGTCTTTGCTGGGAGAGGTAAGGGCAGTACTGCAGTATGTGTTCAGGGGTTTGTCTTTCTGCTCCACAATCACAGGCAGCAGATTCTTTTATGCCTATCCTGTACAAGTGTGCTCGAAGACCACAGTGTCCAGTCCGAAGTCTAAGAATTGATGTTTGTTCTTTCCGGTTGAGTTTGTTTATGCTGTCACTCTCTGGTCTGTAATCTCCATTCTGCCTTCTCCACTCCCGCTTGAAAGACTGCTTTAGCGCTGTTTTGGTTTCCTTGTAGCTGTGTGGTGGATGAGGTTGTGGAAGATTACTCCCAGCTTTTGCCAACTCATCTGCTCTCTCATTTCCTTGAATACCACAGTGGGGCTGGTATCCACTGCAAGACCAGTTCTGCTTCCTTGGAGAGTAAGCCAATGTTGGTCCTTAGATCAGCAATTATTTTGTCTTGTTTTTTGCTGGATAGTGCTTGGAGAACAGACAATGAGTCGCTAAGTATAACAATTTGGTGCCCTCTGTGTTCTTGAGTGATGAGATGTTGGACTGCAGAGAGGAGAGCAGTTGCCTCAGCTCTGAAGTTAGTGCAGATGTCACCTGCTGGTAGAGAGAGAGTTTCTGCTCTACTGCTAGGGGGTTTAATGTAAATTCCACAACCCCCCTTTCTGACTGCATCTGTAGCAGAGCCGTCGGTGAAAACCTGAGTCCAAGTGGTGTTTGGATACTTCTCATCAAGCATAGCAAGAGCCAGGGTTCTCTGTTGTGTCTCCGTCTGGGCATCTTTTGAAGTAATTCCTGGTACCTTTAGGACTACATTTGCTTTCTCTGGCTTGCTTGTCCATGGTTCTGGCCTAAGTTTTTCGCACAGTGCAACATCTCTTTCAAGCAGATCTTGGTGCTGTCTATACAGTTCTCTAGCAAGGTGGTTGGGGCTCTGACGCTTCAGTCTGTTTTTTGTTCTCTCTTGAAATTTAAAATGCAGTGGGTGACTTTGAAGTCTTTTTAATTTCTCATACTGTAAAAGAGTTTTGTATTGTCTTCTGAGTTCGAGTGGTTCAGTATCTGCTATCTTTTCTATTTCTCTGATGGGGGTGGTTTTCATGGCTCCGAGAACAATCCTTAATCCCATATTCTGAACCTTGTCCAGTTTTCCCATTGTTGTCTTGGCTGCTGCAGCCCATGCAGTGGGGGCATATTCCATGACTGGCCTGACTGCTCCAGTATATACTTGTTTTAGGATTCTAGAGTTAGCGCCCCATGTGGTACCCGCTAATTTTTTCATAACTGCAAGCTTCTTGAATGCTTTTCCCTGTACTGCTTCTACATGTGACTTCCAAGTTAGTCGCGAATCAAGTGTAACGCCCAGAAAGGTAGGAGTGTCAGTCTGTGGAATGAGCTGGTTTTTAATCCAAATTTCGATTTTTTCTTTTTTTGGGGAGAGAGAGAAAAGTGATGCTGTGCTTTTTGATTTATTTAGCTTTAGACCCCACTTTTCGGTCCAGGCTTCTACATTTTCCACAGTTTTTTGTAACAGATATGAGGCTGTGGTAGTGTATTCGGAGGCTGTCCAAACTGCAAAGTCATCGGCATGTAGGGTATTAAAAACGTGCTGGTGGCAGGTTGCTGTGATATCATTAATGTAAACCAGGAACAGAGTTGGTGATATAGCACTGCCCTGGGAAACTCCTTCTCTAAGTTTTGCCAGTTTGCCAATGTGTCCATCAATTCTGAATCTGGCTCTGCGTTGGAAAAGAAAGTCTTTGATCCACTTGTACATGTTGTGCACAACTCCTGCCTGTAGCAGTTTTAGTTGTAGGCCTTCTTTCCAAACTGTATCAAAAGCACGAGAGAGGTCAAAAAAGACAGCAAGAACTTTCTTTTTTTCCTGGAAGGCATTCTCAATTTCCTGTGTCAGATATGTCAACTGGTCCTCTGAATTTCTGTGCTGTCTGTATCCTGTCTGGGTGGTGGTGATTACTGAGTTTGTACAATATGCTCTAAAAAAGAAGATCAGTCCAACAAAGTTATTAATGGAACATGACCTATTTCATTTAGGGGTACTTACGTTTGTTTAAATTTTGTATTTCCCATTTTTAAAATATGCATAACCCATTACTGTTTGGCGACCCCACAGAAATCCTTTCGCGACCTTCTTAGATTGGTTTGCTTTGCGGGAAGAAAAAAAAAGCTAAATCGTCACGTTCAACCAGCAACCCCCCCCCCCCCCCCCCCCCCCCCGAAAGAAGGGGGGGGGAGCTTTAGGGTATAATTAAGGCTAGGTTATGTGCGCAATATAAAATGGCTTAGCATTGCTCGCCACAAAGAGCTCCGAAAATGACTTTTGCAGTGTTTATGCGGTCAAAGGAGACAGACCCAAATGCTGTCCCGACCTGCGTTGAAGTCGTCTGCCGGCCAGCCAGTAGGTGGCCAAGTTCCCGGTAAACCTTCTTAGATCCTTCTGTCAGAAAATGTATACTAGAAGGCCGGCAGCATAGATGGAAGCTATCGTGCAGTCCAAATCTCACAGTATACAATACAGTTTTGTCTTTATTGAGGTTGGAACATGCCTGACTGCGTCTTTGTTAGCAACATACAGTTGACAGCAGTGCTGCCAATACCTGGGTTTCTCCCCAATATCTATTTTTTGTTGTTGTTGTTGTTGACACCTTGGGTTCAAATTTTGCAATCATGGTATTTGTTTTAAAAATATATCCTTATATACAAGTGGGTAAATGTTTCGTTTCCTAACTATAACATTTGTAATTTTTTATCATTCTTTGTTTTTTGTTTGTTCTTTGCTTATGTATTTGCTGAGTTTTTTTGGTCAGCTTAGCTTGGGTTTTGATAAAAAATCCCCTGGCAGCCCTGGTTGACAGTGTTGGAGTACGTCTGCTTGTTTCCTACACAGTAAAACCTTGAAAACATATTGACGAAGCCTGTTCTGTCAGTCTGAAAATGAAACATGTCCCTCTCTAGAGAAGCGATGAAGCCAGTGTTGAGATGAAAAACTGGTGTGGGCAACCAGCCACCTTTCTTATATACCAGTTAGGTATTATTATTATTATTACCCTAGTCTCTTTGTAGGATACGTCACAATATGACTACATGCTATCACTGCCGTTTCTGGCTAATCTATCCGCCTTTTCATTGCCTTTCAAGCTACAGGGACCTGGAATCCACTTGATTTATGTTAAACATTCTAAATTGATCCAGTAAGCTTTTAACACTGCCTGATTTAGCTTTCTTCGCCGTCAAATGGTAAATGCTTTTGCATTTGCTCTCAAGATCGTGGATTTATGTTCGGAATACATCGTTGGGTTCTCGAGCCCTCCAGGTGGTTTTTAGGGCTATATTGTGGTGGTGGGGCAGACAACACCCACAGTCCTCACTCCCACCCCAACAGCATGTCTTAAGAGTCGAGGGTGCTTTCTTAATATCCAACCCCAAAAGAGATTAAATCTACAGATTACGGGACAGTCTATTATTTCAGGGAAGTTGTAGACAGGCTGCATGCAGTCGTAGGACCTAGGCTGCACTCTCTCATGGGACGTAGGTGGGTTGGGGTTAGCGCCAGTTCTATGTGTTTTGGGGTCGTTAAAAGCATCAGAAAGCCGGGAAACCCAGTCTTACCACCCTCTAAAATGTTGGACTGTCCTTTGACGTCATCTGAGGTAGGATATCACGAAAGAACCGAGTCGACTAATTAGTGATGTTTCCTTCGAAGTTAGAGAGCATTACCGGAGAGGTGAGGGACCAACAGTCTGCATACAGATAAGTCAGGCCTAAAAAACGAATGTGCCCGCAAAACTCAAGTTCTGAAACAAGACCAAAAGGTAGAAGTGGAAAGGCAACCAAAACTTTCTGCCGGAGTTTGCTGACAGTGAATGTTAAGAAAGATTCTCGAACGCAAGATCTGCTCTAAACCCCAGTCAAACCATAGATCACTCTAAACCCAGTCAAATTATGGATCGCTATAAAACCCAGTCAAACCATAGATCGCTCTAAAACCCAGTCAAACCATGGATCGCTCTAAAACCCAGTCAAACTATGGATCGCTCTAAAACCCAGTCAAACTATGGATCGCTCTAAAACCCAGTCAAACCATAGATCGCTCTGAAATCCAGTCAAACTATGGATCTCTCTAAAACCCAGTAAAACCATAGATCGCTCTAAAATCCGGTCAAACTATGGATCGCTCTAAAACCCAGTCAAACTATGGATCGCTCTAAAACCCAGTCAAACCATAGATCGCTCTTAAACCCAGTCAAACTATGGATTGCTCTAAAACCCAGTCAAACCATCGATCGCTCTGAAACCCAGTCAAACCATAGATCACTCTAAAACACAGACACACCATAGATTGCTCTAAAACCCAGTCAAACCATAGATCGCTCTAAAACCCACTCAAACTATAGATCGCTCTAAAACCCACTCAAACCATAGATCGCTCTGAAACCCAGTCAAACCATAGACTGCCCTAAAAGCCGATAGAAACCCAAGCAAGCCAAACTCCTGACTTTCGTTCTAGGGTCAAAAAGTTTTTCAGATAGCTATCGTCTGTCAGAAAGTGAGCCGAGAGAATTTTTCAGGAATGACAGGGGAGCCATTTTGGCGCCAGCCTGGAGAACCTCCAAGGCTGGAGCAGACGTGAGGGATCCCGCTTGCGTAGAAACAAAGAGAGATAAGTCACGCGGAATTAGAAGCTATACAACATTGAGTTCGCTCGTCATTCTCAGAGTTGGTTATCGGCTGATGAAGTGACAGCTAATGCAAGGGTTTTTTCTTTTAGCTAAAAAAGTGTGACGGGGGGATAGATAGAGGGAGAGGGATGGAAAAAGAGGGGTCTTGATGCAGAGATAGGGTAAAAGAGATATTAAGAGGAAGGTGAGGGTGAAAGAGACGGAGCACACGGACAAAGAGAGATAGGGTAGAAGGAAAGGTGGGATGGGGACTGTGGAGATTGATAGACAGGTAGATAGGTAGGTTGACAGACGAATAGGTTGTTTAGTATATGGGTTGAAAGATAAGTTGATAGTTGCATTGACAGAAAGATAGATAAACGGACAGAGCGACTGACCGACAGTCATGCAGACAAACAGATAGACGGACGGACAGATAGTCTGAAAGATGATGAAACAGAAAGGGAGTGGTAGAGATGAGAGGAAAGGGAAAGTGATAAAGAGAGAAACAGATAGGAAGAGAGCATACTCGTGCTTTCAAACTTATGTTATGGTCAAATATCCCCATAAGGGTTCTGGGATCCCAATGTAGGGGAATCAAGAATAGACCCATTGCCTGCCAAAAAGCATATCATGGCATCCGCCTCGAGTGCAGAAGGTCATGGGTTTAAACCCCGGGGAAGGCTGGGATTTTTTCACGTAGTCTTCTAGTAATTTCCCCTGGTCTCTGGGTAGTAAGTTCGGACCCCCGTGTGTATTGTTGCGCACGTAAGTAAATCCCTTAGCAGTTGAAAATCGAAAAGAGCAGCATAACGGCTCTGCCCGAGCAAAATTCCGAGTCAAAAATCGACCTTGAGTATTTTAGGATCATTGCTGGTGCAACGGAGTTCGTGCACTGCGCTGAGATTCCTGAAACTCGGGCTTGCTTTAGAAGTAGAACGGAAAACGTATGGGTTACACCCGTGTTCCATTATGTTGATTCGTTAAATCAAAAGCATGTCGTAAGATACGACTGACTGGGAGCCTCTTTCGAACTCGGAGTGCATCTGCCGGAGAGTCATGGAAACAACAGTCTGCATTCATAGCCAGATCTGTGAGAAATAGGCACCAGAGCTTACACTCTGGGGTAAATGGAGAAACGTCGCTTTAGCTACGGAGTTTGTGCGGACGGCGACACCGGCTGACAGTTTCTTATCAACTGTCCGTACTGGCGGCAAGCGACTTATGGTTTATAACCGTGTGCAATGACGCTGGTTCACATCTGCCGACTTTACGTTTGTAGTATAGAACGCGCGACATCACCGATGATGTAATTGGAGGCAAGACAACGTGACACTCCTCTGACGATGGGCTTGAACCTAGTTTAGCAGTTTAAGAGCACAATAGTAATAATAATTATTATTATCATTATACCAATAACACATAAATATAATAATATGACTGGCACCTTTCTTCTTCTTCTTTTGCCTATTTAGCCCCCAATGGAGCATAGACCCGCAACCAACTCACACCAAGTCGTTCTATCCTTTGCTATCGCTTGCAGCTCTCCCCATGTCCTTCCCATCGTTCTCACTTCATTCTCCAGTTCCCTTCTCCACGTGTTTCTTGGCCTTCCTTTATTCCTATGCCCCTGTGGGTCCCAATGCAAAGACATTCTAGTTATATTTTTCTCCGGTTTTCTCAATGTGTGTCCTATCCAACACCAGCGTCTTTTCTTCACCATATGGTTCATTGGCCCAAAGCTCTACATTAGGGATTATATCATACCATTGTATTCGCTATATTCTGCACAGGCACCAGTTAATGAATGTCTGTAGTTTATTAGTAATTGCCTTGGTTGTTCTCCATATTTCCGCCCCATACAAAAGTACTGATTTGACATAAGAATTAAAAATTTAAAGTTTAGTATTTCTTTTAATGTCTTTTGACCTCCACAAATTCCCTAGTGTTATGAAAGCTTTTCTTGCCTGTTGTATTCTTATTTTAATATCTCTATCAGTCTGGTAGTCCTAGTTTCAGCTTCATAGCAAACAGGTCACCCCATCTTTGCTCCGCTCCTGTGCCAACGAAAAACACACAGAATGTTTATCACAGTAGTCCCTTGTGGAAAGATTGACAGACTGCTGTCTCTGCATATCTAGCATACACTCGCATTAAAGCATACGGTAGCCATCCAAAGTGCTGACACAAACAGTCCGACATTAGAAATGCAGTTCATCATTGAAGACAGCAGAAGTCACCCTCTCTATCAGTTCCCCCATCTTTAACTACATTACTGCCCAAAAAAGGTGTACAACTTGGAGTGGGTGCCATTAAGAGAAACCACATTACTATTTGCCTAATTTATTCTCATTATCTTTGTCTTTCCCTTATGGATTTTTAGACCTATCTGTTGTGATCTCGCATCAAGTAAATTTAATTTATCTTACACCTGATTCCGTGAATGGGACAGAAGAGAAATATCATCAGCGAAGTCCAGATCATCATGCTGTTTTGTTGGGGTCCACTGAATTCTATTCTTGGTTTTAGCAGTTACTGTCTTCATAATCCGGTCTATAGTCAGAGGGGCGACATAAGAAATCCCTGTCGCACACCTGTTTTTATTTTAAATGTGTCTGTTAGCTTTCCATAATGACACATTTAAAATAAAAACAGGTGTGCGACGGGGATTTCTTATGTCGCCCCTCTGGCTATAAACCGGATTATGAACGAACTTCCGGTCAAAATGGACGTTAGGCAGCGGCACTGTTCGAAACAGAGGCACATTTTTTGCTTCTGCCGGACGGTGGCCGATGCATTTTTGTTCCATTTGTAGACTGGATATAGTTTCGTCGCCCAGCTTCTGAGTTGAATGCATGGCGTGACCCTGTGAGCTGCGGATTGCATTTGGAATGTTTTTTCGACTGTGACCAACGTGTTGGTGTGGATTGTAGATTCAGAAAATGGCTATTTTCTGTGGGATTTCATAGTGTCCCATCAATTTCCAGAGAGATTCCCTATTAATGCTGTCAAATGCTTTTTCATAGTCTAAAATCCAATGTAAAGTGGGGTTCAATGCTTTGCTCTATTATAACACGTAATGTGGCTAACTGGTCAGTACAGGATCTGTTTGACCGAAAACCTGCCTGTTGATCTCTTAGCTTTTTATCTATAGCATCTTTTAATCTTTCAAAACAGTTCTACTTAATATTTTTTAACAGGAACTGATAGTAACATATTTCCGCTAAAGTTTTCAATAATAATAATAATAATAAAAACATAGAAATAATAATACTAATGACACCTAAATATAATAAAATGATTATCACCTTTCCGTCTTTCCAGACGATAGTGTATATTGCGCTATGTGGAGGAATGCGACTCACAGCCCATGGTTAAGAATAGTTTTCCACGATTATGGTATGTGATTTCTTCCTTTAGGTTATTTATACCATGGTCTCCCCATTTACACACAACCGGTTGTAGGTCAACTCTATTGATAAGTTGGTTGGACTAGTCTACCGTGGTCGAGGTTATGGGTGTCACAGTCTGTTGTTGTCTGGCATTTACTTTTTTTTCATTCCCGAGAAAGAGACAGCATGTGACATAGGTTTTGTCACTCTCTAGGGGGGTTGTGTGTTAGACCCAGTATCTAAATGTTTTAGAAGTGTTAAAAGCGCTGGCATGATAACATATACAACACACGGTGTCAGCACGAGTGCGGAATATCCCGTGACCTTGTGTGAAAGTCGGATCGCTCGAAGTCGACCTATCAGAAGTGAGGTGGTATGTAGGTCGTCCAATATAAAGCGAGCTAGTGTGTAGCGGTGTGTGAATGGGGAAACCAGCATAAAATGTACCCTTCCTTCATTCTGATTCCCTTCTTGATATGGCCCTCCACACAACATGGCCCATGACCCTCCACACAGCAAGGCCTATGACCCTATACACTACAAGGCTTATGGCCCTCCACACAACATGGCCCATGACCCTTCACACAAGGCCCATGACCCTTCACACAAGGACTATGACCCTTCACACAAGGCCCATGACCCTATACACAGCAAGGCATATGACCCTTCACACAACAAGGCCCATGACCCTTCACACAACAAGGTAACATAGGGACCTTGTGTTACCCATGCATCTCTCTCTCTCTCTCTCTCTCTCTCTCTCTCTCTCTCTCTCTCTGTGTGTGTGTGTGTGTCTGTCGACCTGCCTTGTTAACTCCAAAGAAAAGGTAACACCAGTACGTTTGGAACAAATCAGACTGCAGAAGCTGTCGGATCAGAAGAGCAGTTCTCTATCTGTCCGCCTGGCAAGTTCTTGATCTTTGATAATATTATATTTTAAATAATATTAAATAACAAATATTGAGAACTTCTTTATATGGATTAAGATAGTGGGTCGCTTTACAAAATCGTTGGGGAAAAAAGAGGAGCCTGGGGGGAGGGTGGGTGTAGCCCTCACAAAGCGCCTATGATAATTAACCTGACCACCAAACATGGCTGACCACCTTGTTTCAATACCTCACAGAAACCCTAATGTACAACTAGCCCGCCTCAATTTCTAGAACCTTCTTCACAACCATTTCAGTTTTTTGAAACATAAAACCTGACGGGCTTTTCTTTAGGTGAAACTGGAAGCTGCCTTGTTGGAGCCTTGCTTCTCTGACAGCTTCTCTAAGCATTTCACATGCCTGTCAAATGTTTTAAGTCGGTGAGGTGCATGGATTCTTGCCATACACTCTCCAAAACACGAATTCGCACTTTTGTCTGTTTTGGGGAAACTTTGCGTGGGAATTTGTGGCTTTAGAAATTTGATTCTAAACTCTCTAGACATTCGACGCTTTTGGAAATAATTGTGCGATGTAAAAAAATGTCTCTCTGTCTGTCTGTTATGTTTGTATAAGCCTATCTGTCCCCCTTTCGCTCATCTTTCTGTCTGTTCATCCGTACGTCGTACCTACCTTTCTCCCAATATAGATTAATGTATATTCACCTGTCTGTAAGTCTGCCTGCCTGTCTGCCTCTGTCTCTATCTGTCTTCGTTTGTCTAAATGTCAAGTCTGCTTGTCTGTCTATCTGTCTTGCTAGCTGATCCCACAGCATGTCGTAAAAGGCGACTAATTAAGGATTTACCGAAATCAGATATGTTAGGTCCAAATGTGCAGATATCTGAGTCTTTAACAACCCCGTGTGGGTTCTAAGCACTAATTTTAGGGGAAGACAGCACTAACTGCTTACTAAGCATGCCGTTAAAGGCGACTAATTATGGGTGTTTCTTTTGAAACCGAAGTGAATCTGCCTGACAGGCGAGGTACCAACAGTCTGCATACACATGAGCCAGATGTGTAAAACGAATGTGCACGCACAAATGAAGTTCATGAACAAAACCAAAGCCTAGGCGTGGACAAATAGCCAGAACTTTCGGCCAGAGTTTACAGCCGGTAAATGTCAAGAAGAACGAGAGACGGCCTAGCTGAAAACCACATCAGAAAGTGCTAGCACAGAAGTTTTGTGTTTCTCTCTGTAAACGTTTGTTCACATAGCAAGGTTACTAACTACGCTGGACTCCAAACCTCGGCGTTTACACAACATCTGACAACCAGGTTTGGTAGATTAGCTGCCAGGAAGAGCGGAATGTGGGCCAAACCTAGCAGCCAAAAGTCAGATCTACCGCCAAAACTTATCAGTAGTTTGTCAAATTTATCTTCCGCCTTTTGTTTCCAGGGTGAGAAGTTTACTTTTGGATCAAGCTAGCCACCGGAAAGTCAAGCAAACATTTGAAAGCCGCATTGTTTTGGGAAGTGAGATAGAGGCTGTCCCAGGGTTTGGCGTTATGATAGGCGCTTGGTCGGGAGATAGAGACCAGGAGGTCACGTAAACAAGTCACGTTCGTGGCGTGTTTGAAGTTTACCGTGGATTAGACCTGGATAGTCACGTGTTAACTAAATCGGTACTAGAGCAAGGGTGCTGTCGAAAGAAAAGCTTTAAAGGTGATGGTTGGGGAGAGGAGCGGATGTGGCGTGGGTGTGTGTGTGTGTGGGGGGGGGGGGGGCAGATCCTTTGTAAATTTTTAGAGGTGGGAGGGGGGGGGGAGCGGACCCAGCAAGGTGATTATGCCACGTTATTATTGTTATAATTATTATTATTGTGTGCTGACGGATACATCTTTTCCTGTTTGTTAGCTTTTCATCGACTGTTAACTCGGGTGGCAAGTTCTGTTAATTCGTCAACCCCTGGACTTTGATCGTCTTCCAGAACTGCAGTTTTACGTGCACATCCGTTGTCCAGATCTGGCTAATTTGTATGCATCCTGTTGGACTTCATCAAAGACTTCGAAGGAAACACCCCTTATTGGCCGCCTTTTATGACATGTTTGCGATGGGAAATTAGGTCTATTCTTGTATCACCAGACTGGGGTCGTGAAACCCACACGTGGAACCCACACGTGGAGATATGCAGCTAGTTCAAACCTTATGTATATATGTGGATGAGTGTTTGTATGTATCTGTGTATTGTGTGTCTATGTGTGTGTGTGTGTAAGTGAGCGAGTGAATGGTTTTGTGTGTGTATGTGTGTGTGTGTGTGTGTGTGTGTGTGTGCACGCAGGCCGAATGTAAGACGGGCCTGCGTGCCTAATTTGTGGCCCTTTAAAAATAAAGTTCGTTAGTTCCTTCTTTAAGTCCTTAGAACTTCTGGTGTGTAAATGACGCTAGCTACTAATTTCAGACTATAGCATTAAGCACTCTCTTCTTCTACAGCCTTTCTAGCCCCCAATGGAGCATAATCCCTCAATCAACTCACGCCAAGTCGTGTTATACTTCACTATCGTATACAGCTCTCCCCATACCCTTCCCATACAGCTCTCCCCATACCCTCCCCATACAGCTCTCCCCATACAGCCCTCCCCATACAGCTCTCCCCATACCCTCCCCATACAGCTCTCCCCATACCCTCCCCATACAGCCCTCCCCATACAGCTCTCCCCATACCCTCCCCATACAGCTCTCCCCATACCCTCCCCATACAGCTCTCCCATACAGCCCTCCCCATACCATCCCCATACAGCTCTCCCCATACCCTCCCCATACAGCTCTCCCCATACCCTCCCCATACAGCTCTCCCCATACCCTCCCCAACAGCTCTCCCCATACCCTCCCCATACAGCTCTCCCCATACCCTCCCCATACAGCTCTCCCCATACCCTCCCCATACAGCTCTCCCCAACAGCTCTCCCCAAACCCTCCCCATACAGCTCTCCCCATACCCTCCCCATACAGCTCTCCCCATACCCTCCCCATACAGCTCTCCCCATACAGCTCTCCCCATACCCTCCCCATCTTATTAACTTCACTCTCTAGTTCCCTTCCCGGTGTTTTTGCCTTTCAGAGGGGGGGGGGGGGGGGGTGATTTCTTTAATTCTATGACTCTGTGGGTTCCAACACCAGTGAAGAGATTTTACTAACACCAGTGAAGAAATTTTACTAACACCAATGAAGAGATTTTACTAACACCAGTAAAGAGATTTTACTAACACCAGTGAAGAGATTTGACTAACACCAGTGAAGAGATTTGACTAACACCAGTGAAGAGATTTGACTAACACCAGTGAAGAGATTTGACTAACACCAGTGAAGAGATTTTACTAACACCAGTGAAGAGATTTTACTAACACCAGTGAAGATATTTTACTAACACCAATGAAGAAATTTTACTTACACCAGTGAAGAGATTTTACTAACATCAGTGAAAAGATTTTACTAACACTGGTGAAGAGATTTTACTAACACCGGTGAAGACATTTTACTAACACCAGTGAAGAGATTTGACTAACACCAGTGAAGACATTTCACTAACACCGGTGAAGACATTTTACTAACACCAGTGAAGAGAATGTACTATCACCAGTGAAGAGATTTTACTAACACCGGAGAGGAGATTGTACTGTAACCAGTGAAGAGATTTTACTATAACCAGTGAAGAGAATTTACTATCACCATGAGGAGATTTTACTATCACCAGTGAAGAGATTTTACTAACACCAGTGGAGAGATTTGATTGACACCAGTGAAGAGATTTTTACTAACACCAGTGAAGAGATTTTTACTAACACCAGTGAAGAGATTTTTTACTAACACCAGTAAAGAGATTTGACTTACACCAGTGAAGAGATTTGATTGACACAAGTGAAGAGATTTGACTAACACCAGTGAAGAGATTTGACTAACACCAGTGAAGAGATTTTACTAACACCAGTGAAGAGATTGTACTGTACCCAGTGAAGAGATTTTACTATAACCAGTGAAGAGAATTTACTATCACCATGAGGAGATTTTACTATCACCAGTGAAGAGATTTTACTAACACCAGTGGAGAGATTTGATTGACACCAGTGAAGAGATTTTTACTAACACCAGTGAAGAGATTTTTACTAACACCAGTGAAGAGATTTTTACTAACACCAGTAAAGACATTTGACTTACACCAGTTAAGAGATTTGATTAACACAAGTGAAGAGATTTGACTAACACCAGTAAAGTGATTTGACTAACACCAGTGAAGAGATTTTACTAACACCAGTGAAGAGATTTTACTAACACCAATGAAGAGATTTTACTACACCAGTAAATATATTTTACTAACACCAGTGAAGAGATTTTACTAACACCAGCGAAGAGATTTTACTTACACCAGTGAAGAGATTTGACTAACATCAGTGAAGAGATTTTACTAACACCGCTGAAAAGATTTTACTAACACCGGTGAAGAGATTTTACTAACACCAGTGAAGAGATTTGACAAACACCAGTGAAGAGATTTGACTAACACTAGTGAAGAGATTTTAATAACACCAGTGAAGAGATTTTACCAACACCTATGAAGAGATTTTATCAACACCAGTGAAGAGATTTGATAAACACTGCTGAAGAGATTTTACTAACACAAGTGAAGAGATTTGACAAACACCAGTGAAGCGATTTTACTAACACCAGTGAAGAGATTTTATTTACACCAGTGAAGAGATTTTACTAACACCAGTAATTAGATTTTACTAACACTGGTGAAGAGATTTTACTAAGACCAGTAAAGATATTTGACTAACACCAGTGAAGAGATTTGATAAACACCAGTGAAGAGATTTTACTAACACCAGTGAAGAGATTTGACTAACACCAGTGAAGATATTTGACTAACACCAGTGAACAGATTTGGGTGCCGTTAATCGTTACATTTGGCTGGCATTTGATTCCTCCATTCCCCTCTGTTGTATGCAACTCTGTCGATTTCGGACATGGAGTTCAGCCCAGTGTTGTTAGCCTCTCCTTATAATGTTCTTCCTATGTTTCCCATAGACGTCCTTTTTGTCTCAGACCATTTGTTCTCCATTTCATTCTTGCTTTGTAATTCTTTGCTCATCTCGTCCCAAAGTGTGCCCAATATTTCGCCACTAATGCACTGGTATATGTTAGAAATAGCATACGAACCTAACATTCGTAGTTTAGTCTTGAAGCTGTTTATAACCTCTAGCTTCATTTTTCGTTAAGGGTTTTAAAGACTGTAGTTGCTTTGCTAATACGTATCATAATTTCCTTTGTAACCATGAACGAAACTTCTTTTAATGTATTTGTTTAAACTCTTCATATGTTATTTCAAATATATGATTATAATATAACAAGACAAATGCAGAAAACCATTACACTGAGTTAAAACATGATAACAGTGAGACAACAAAAGAAGAAGAAAGATATATTTTTTTTGGGTCACTGAATTTTTTTTACACATACACCAACAGACAGAGAGACAGACAGAGAGACAGACAGACAGACAGACAGACAGACAAACAGACAGACAGACAGACAGACAGACAGGCAGGCAGGCAGACAGACAGACAGACAGACAGACAGACAGACAGACAGACAGACAGACAGACAGACAGACAGACAGACAGACAGACAGACAGACAGACAGACAGACAGACAGACAGACAGACAGACAGACAGACAGACAGACAGACAGACAGACAGACAGACAGACAGACAGACAGACAGACAGACAGACAGACAGACAGACAGACAGACAGACAGACAGACAGACAGACAGACAGGCAGACAGGCAGACAGGCAGACAGACAGACAGACAGACAGACAGACAGACAGACAGACAGACAGACAGACAGACAGACAGACAGACAGACAGACAGACAGACAGACAGACAGACAGACAGACAGACAGACAGACAGACAGACAGACAGACAGACAGACAGACAGACAGAGACACACAGACACACAGACACACAGACACACAGACAGATATCATCATCATTACTATCATTGTCATCAATTGTCTTGTCGACTGGCAAGGACGATCATGTCTCTCTGTTCATGGGTTGCCACACCCCCCCCCCCCCCCACACCCCCCCCCAACCTACGTCATGACAAAAAGCTGTCAAGAATCTGAAACATTGAGCCTACGCCCCCCCCCCCCCCCGCCCCTTTTTTTCTAAAAGTGTTAATTGATGCTGAGTGAATTCCCTCCCTTCTCCATTTTGGTTTGTTTTGGCACATCTCCTTTCTTCACACAACCTTTCTACTCCATAACCCAACTTGGGTTCGAACCCTTACGCCTCTAAATGATGAATTAGTAAGTGCCCCGTAAGTGCCGATCAATAGTTGTGAACTTAGTGTTTGCCACTGCTGCAGCAATGCCGGCAAGGAATTCCCAGGAAATTGCTACAGTTCACACGACGTTAGGGCAGCTAATTATGTTGCTGTCATGCTGTCAAGCTAGAGAGGAGGGTGGAGCTGTCATGCTGTCAAGCTAGAGAGGAGGGTGGAGCTGTCTGGTGAGTCTTTTAGTGGTAGAGTAGGCAACCGAAGATGCTGTGGGCAAACATGAGATCAATTCTGGATACAGGAATAAGTGTGAATACAAATTAAAAATATGGATAATGAGGAGGACGTGGAGGAAGAATCGAATAAGAGACAAAAATGATGGAAAAGAAGGAGGAGGAGGAGAAGAAGAAGAAGAGGAAGAAGAAGAAGAAGAAGAAGAAGAAGAAGAAGAAGAAGAAGAAGAAGAAGAAGAAGAAGAAGAAGAAGAAGAAGAAGAAGAAGAAGAAGAAGAGAGCAGAGAGCAGAGAGCAGAGAGCAGGGAGCAGGGAGCAGGGAGCAGGGAGCAGGGAGAAGGGAGAAGGGAGAAGGGAGAAGGGAGGAGGGAGAAGAAAAAGAAGGAAGAAGAAAAACTAACATATTGAACCTGTGACCATCAACTTTAGTGCTCTCAGAAAGAACCATATATGTATGGTCTTCATATACATGGCCACACACACACGCACGCACATGCGAATGTCTGAAATCAACACTATTGCGTGACATGCAAGTAAAGCACGGTGAAGCTTGTTTATGCCGCCTTTGAGGGTACATTATAACCAACCTCTCATTGGAACAATCAGTAGAAATACGTTGGAGTGGCTGCTGCATCGGAGGACTGAGCAGGCATGGGAATGTCCAACGTGCAGTGACGTCGATTGTGTTAACATAACACACGCGCGACTGCACATGCATACTCACCAGTGTGTGTTCGCTGCATTTACCATCACCTAGGTTGCAGAGTGCAGTCACCTTGAACTTAAGACCACTGGAATTTGTATCTTTGCCGGAGACTGCAACATTCTGGGGATGGGAGTGGGGGGGGGGGGGGGGGGTACTAAGGATACGAACCATTGCGAAAACTTTTACCACAGCATTATGCAACCAATGGGCCGAAGAACGGTCCAGGTGGGCTCCCACAAATGTTGACTACTAATGTAACAACAGGGCAGGAATGTCGTGTATTTGTTTTTTCTCATGGACTGCAAGGTGTAAGATTATCACATCCAGGAAAAAAACATTAACAGGTGTAAATCCAGAAAACTTCACTCAACGGATATTTTCTTCTTCTTCTTCTTCTTCTTCTTCTTCTTCTTCTTCTTTAGTCACCGGCTACGAGCTCCGGTGGAAAGTCCTGGTTGTTCGTCCATTTGGACTTTGGTTTTGTGCCAGGGACTGAGTATTGCGTGTGCATCCTGGCTTTCTTGTGTGTGTCTGCAGTTGGTTGTTCCTTGCCTCTTGGGCAGATGCACTCCGACTTCGAAGAACGTCCCTAATTAGTCGAATCCTACGACATGCTTGTTGTGGAGGCAGTGGGTATATTTTTATATTCCCCAAGCTGAAATATGCAAGAATGTGTGAGCGAGGAATTAGGTGTGGATCCGGCAAGGAGGGACAGATGATAGGGAGAGAACGACCTGTGTATAATCAATGTACCACAGGAAAAATTAGCATCTATACCTTAAGACTGATAGAGACGGGGCATCTATTGGTATGCCCGGTGTGCTATGATGTAGATTCTTAAATGAGTAAATCAGTAACACGAGAAAAGAGACAACGGTTAATCCGTTGAAAAAAAAGAAAGAAATGCATGACATTCCATTAACATAGGACAGGCCGTGCAGCCCGTCCTAGCATGAATAGGAAGGAAAAGAACACTCGTCGTGCGGGCGGGTTCCTCTTAAGTACCAACATTTCTAAAACGTACTAAAACATCAGGTGTGGTACTAAAAGTACAGTTTGGCTCGCGTCAAATAGTGCCAAATTTGTACGAAAGTGCCAACATCGGCAGCCCAGAAAAAAGTTCAGAATATGCCTGCGAAAGGTCATTAAAAGCCTTCATTACGACAGTTAATAAAATTAACAGCTAATCCCCAAATGACGATCCCTTACGGGATTCCAGGACAAATGGGGGGAAAGGACTTTGAAGTTGATTGTCTCACGCTGGCTTTTGCTCGGTTGCCAGAGTGCATTGTTTCAAGGGTTTCACGTCCGACGCTGGCTCCCTGTGTGGGTTTCGGAGCCCCATTTGGGAGAGGGGTGGGGTTGGGGGGGGGGGTTAGACCCCCTGCCCTACGATAGTTGTTGTGGAGACAGTGGGTCTATTTTTGTATTCTCCCCGGAACCCACACAGGGAAAGCAATCTTATTTAATCAACTTGACGACATGCTTGCTAGGTGCCAGTAGATCTACCCTCCCCCTCCCTTTTTTTCTCCCCCCCCCTCCCTTTTTTTTTTCTCCCTGCATCTCAGACAGTGATCTCAAACATATGAAAGTGATGACAGCTTGCAAATGCCTTCAGTATTATGGAAATCGTTGCTAACTTTCTTTTACCACCACATTTCTTATCAAAACGCCTGCAGGGTGAGAATATTACCTTACGAGCGCCTGTCAGACTCTGTTTGGATGAGGCCCATGCTCTGGCTGCCATCTGTGTGATTCCATGCCAGCCCCGAACGAAGCATTGATAGACCTGTCCATCAACATTGTGCAAGCTGCGGTTTCCTTGCGTGACTCACTGGGAAAACAGTTGCAGGAGCTGGCAACCTCAGGTGAGCTTGACAGAAAGAGTTCATCTCACCAGTGCTTGCTGCTGCTGCTGCTGCTACAGGCGCTGAGGCCTAGGAGCTCAGGCCCCTTGAACAGGGTCGTCCTAATGCATGGGCCCGCTGAGCACTTGCCAGGGCGCCCCCACCAGCCTAGGCGCTCCCCCAACATAGGCGCCCCACCAGCCTAGGCGCTCTACTAACATAGGAGTAACGTGCTAATCTAATCTGTGCGTGCAAAATGACTTGCCATAAATAAATAAAAATTTCACGTGTAAATTAATTGTGTACAGTAGTAAACAACCTTGAAAACACCAAATTGTATAAAATATTTTGAGGCCCTTTCGGGAACGAGTGAACAGTGCAGATGGCCAGATAGATCATTACGGTCTGAGGAGAATGGCACTGCTACCAGGGGATCTGGCCGACGCTCAAGACTCAAGTGAAGGATGAGACGGATTTACAATCAGACGGTTGCTAGTGCCATCGGAATAGGAACTTTTCACTGTCTACTGAAGATGGGGAAGGAGTGTCGCTTTGCTTGTTAAGTTTGTCACGCCCTGTCCTAAGGCTTAAATGGTGGTCTGTCCATGCTGGTCATTTACATGATGGACACTACTGGCCGGATTCTGCTCACTTCTGATTGACTGGCTGAACAGCTAAACAGACTCACGGAAAACAATCAAATTGTCCTCCAGTGGATCCCGGCTCAATGTGGCATACCAGGAAATGAGTTTGCAGACAGACTTGCAAAAAATGGAAAAAAGGAGAAACACGCCCATTCATTGTCATTACCAGAAATCAGAACACTTATCAAAGGAAAATACAAGGGATTGTGGAGAGAACAAACTAACAGTAAACATCCACAAGACTCCATCAGCAGACTTAACAGAAAGCAACATTCAACAATTTTCCGTCCACGAACAGGACACTGCAGACTCAACTACCACATGCATACAAAAAAGAATGTACAGTCCTCACAGTGTGCCTGTCAAACAGGACCCCAAACACCTCAGCACATTTTGCTGACCTGCCTACTCTACCTGCAACTTCGAAAAGACACCTGGCCTCAAGAGCGAAGTGTGCAGAGCAAGCTATGGGGAACCATGCAGGACCTGTAGCTGACATGCGAGTTCATAGAGGCAACCCATCTGATGGTCTGATCTGACCATACGAAACCGAACGCAAAGAAGAAGAAGACTGGCTGAACGTAAACATATCGACAGGTATGGAAGCAGTCCAACCATAGAACTTATCCTGCAAGACTGTCCCTTGTACAGCCCTCAGTAAGAATGGAATACTGGCCACATGAGTCAACACTATACTCAAAGCTGGAGTAAATAAAGAGTTCTCCACCCCGCCTCTCCCACCCACCCCACTCTACCCCCATTTAGTATCTACTTTATCACAAAAACTCGGCTTCCGGAATCAGTTACGGAAACTGTCAGAAGAACAGAAGAAGAAGAATTGTATTTTCATGTGCCTTTCAGCACAATATTATTATTATTATTATTATGCTCTAAAATTAGGGTAAACCTGTTCCAGCATAATCACCCTTCCTCTCCCTCCCTCTGTTGTCTAAGAAATTTGAAAGGCTGGTGAGAAAAGGTGGGGGGGGAAGGGGGGGGGGTTAGTTAGCGGCCCCACACTAATGTTTTCGTTGTGTCGGCACCGCTGCTTGCTTCCTGCTGCGACCGACTGTTCCAACTGTCTTGTCTCTGTTCGGTGCAAGAATTCCGATTCGGCGCAGAAGATTAGGTTGACGTGTTCGAAGAAGACAGGCTGGTTCGCTTGGTGAGATTTTTCCTGATAGTGTTTCCTCGGAGTCATCTTCGGAATCTGCACACACTGGGAATCTGCACACATTCAGAATCTGCACACATTTTGAATCTGCACACAGTGGGAATCTGCACACATTCGGAACAACGACTCTTGTATGTGTCTGTAGTTTTCCTTATCATCATCTTTATGTAGCAGGTCCTTTGCAGAACGTCGCTCTCATCACGGTCTGCCTGAAAGAAAGTCGGTCTCCCACCAGCTCTTCTGCCTTGTGTACTTTCATATTCAAGGAGTCACTTATATCCTGTGTCCATCTTCGTGTCGGTCGGCCCATGTCCCTCCTTTCTGGTACCATGTCGTCTACTATTATTTTTTTCCACTCCGCCATGGCGCGTGATGTGACCAAAATTTCCAGCTTCAGTCTTCCTTATAGTTTGTGAATACGGGGATGTAGATATACCGAAGAATAAGTCATGCTTTACCAAAGCTACTACTTCATCTTCGCGTTCACCAGCTGTATACTCTAGTATAAAGTTCTGGTTGTTCATCCACTTCTAACCTTTAGTCTGGTTCCAGAACTTGAATTTTGCGTCTGTTCTCCAACCCCCCACGGGGGAAGAGGGGGGGAGGGGGGGGGGGGGGCTAAAGGCCATAGGAGCATCATATGCAATAAACGTCTTAGTACATTTATTTCTGCAGCCAGGCGCTGTCGTCGTTTAGAGGTGACAGCGTTGATCTCTTCTTCTTCTTCTTCTTCTTCTTCTTCTTCTTCTTCTTCTTCTTCTTCTTCTTCTTCTTCTTCTTCTTTCGTTCTCCTGAAATAAGGTGTCTATATCAGCAATTTTGTCTCTTGTATAAATTTCACTGTTGTTGTTAATTCATTCAGTGGTCCATAGAGTTTACGTTCCACTGTTGTTTTTTCTGGCCAAAAGGTTTGCCCTAATGTGTTGATCTCGCAATACCCCTTCCCAGCCGTACACATATTCTAGGCTCACACACACACACACACACACACACACACACACACACAAAGATGGGGAACATTAGGAAAGCTTTGGAAAGGGGGGATGGACTCACCCACTTCACTATTAATTTAAGCAAACTTGGGGGGGGGGGTGGGGGTCAGATACCCTCACACCCCCCCCCTGCCCCCGACCAACCACGTCTCCTCACCGCCCTACGAATGTTCTACACAAATAATGGTGGGAATGGCTTGGCTTGGCTTGGCTTTTTTACCCCACCAGGACATCACACAAGCGATAAACACCCGATGACACAAAGTGCCACCATGCGGATGAGGATCACCGTGGAGAGGTCCCAGAAACCGCGTTCAGACATTTGGCCATAATGATGACCTGCCTATATTGCGGCCCCTGGCAAAAGCCAGAGTGGGGCTTCAAATAACAAAAAATAACGTCCTAAGAAGGACGTAAAGAATAATGGTGGGAATGGTCCCCGTCAGGTACTAGAATGCCTGTCCCCTCATTGTCCGTATAGAAAACAAACCAGAATTCAGGGATGCAAAAGTGGGGGGGGGGGGGGCGCTGAAGGTCCGGCCCCAAAATGTTGGTAAGGAAGATAAAAGGCCCCCTTTAACCATGTATACAAATGATCTGTCGAGGCATGGAGGTCCCGGGTTCAAGCCCCGGTGAAGGCTGGGATTTTTTCACGTGGACTTCTAGTAATTTCCCCTGGTCTCTGGGTAGTAAGATGTGATGCTCCTGTGTATTTTTCTGCACTTTAAAAAAAATCCCCTGGCAGTTGGAAATCGAAAAGAGTAGCCTAACGGCACTGCGTGGGCAAAATTTTGAGTTAAAAATCTTTCTAAAGTTTTTCAGGATCCTCGCCGATGATACGGAGTTCTTGCACTGCGCTAAAATTCTTCTGACTCAGGCAAAATTTAGAATTAGAGCGGAGCTGGTATGGGATATTACCCAGGTGCAGTGATGTTGATCTGTTGTTTAAACCAAACCAAACAAATGTTACCACTGGAAAGATCTGTGGAAGGGGGAAAAGCGGAAGACAACGAGAGAAGATTCTTGACGGTCTTGTTGCATGGGATAGAGGTGTGTCAGCACACGAACTGATACATGCTGAAGGAGATCGCAGATTGTGGAGAGGCATGATCGCCCACGCCAGTCGGCAAGGCACCTAATGATGATGATAATTTCAAATGCATTATAATATATATCTGACATTCCAAACTGTTGTTGTTATTGATTTTTTAAATTATTATTATGTGTTAAATGGCGAATAAATATAATAGTATACTTGAAATAATTTTAATTTTTTATTTTTTTTTTGTATTCAGAAACCATGAGTTTTAAACTCTTTGGCTCTGTACTATGGACATGGCAACCCTTCGGCCTTGATTCCATGATGGATACCGTAAATCTGGGACAAATGTGGCTTTTCAGCCTACCCACGGTCGTGAACCCGGACCACAAGGAGTTCGTCACCCGGTCTCCGCGTAGTCCGGTTAAGCTAACTGTGCTAGCGAGCCGAGCATATGCAGTGTATAAACATATACTTTTTAAGACAATTTCCATTTATGGTTCAATGGGATCTCTTAGTCACCTTACAAAATTATAATGGGTGGGGGCCCTAAAATATTTATTGTGGGCCCAAAGGCCCTGTGCGCCCGTGAGTACAGCTGCCTATGCAGTGAGTACAGCTGCCTGCCCCCAAATCCGGAATCCCTCTGATATTTGTTGATTCGCTCTTCCTCCCCCTCCCTAGAGCCCGAAACATCTCCTGTGGTTTCATCCAAGCTGGGGCGACCCATGCCAGATATCACAATGACCTGTTGCTGGTAATTAAGCGTAATAAGTTTTCACCTCAACTACCAGCAACACTTAAGTTATCTCACTATCATCTAGCTCAGGGTTTTTCAACCTGTGGGCCACCTGAGGCGTCTAGGGGCTTGATTTTGCACTCTGTTTAATGATTGTAGATGATAGTTAGCGGCTGACGACCAAGCTGTTGCAGCAAACTCCAAGTGGGGTCTTATGGCTCCATTATAAACTTTCTTTTAGCATTTTTGTTTGTTTGTTTGTTTGTTTACATTCGCTCCCCAGCTTGTGTCTGCCAGTTTCCTAAGCAGCCCTAGTCGACTCCTGGCCTTCACTTCTACATACTACCCTAAAGCATGTCGTAAGAGTCGACTAATTAGGACCTTCCTTCGAAGTCCGACTGCATCTGCCTGAGAGGTAATGAACCAGCAGTCTGCATATAAATGAGTCAGATCTGTAAATCGGATGCACACGCAACACTCAGGTTCTGGAACACGACTGCAGTCCACAAGTGGATGAAGAACCAGAACTTTCCGCCAGAGTTAAGAGCTAGTGAGTGCGAAGAAAAAGACTTCTACATTTTCTATGTGTTTGCTTCACGTGAACCTTTAATCAAATGTCACTTTAAGATAAGTGGGTAAACTTTCTTCCTTTAGCAAGGATGTTCCTAGGTGAGTACTAGTAGCTTTGTCCCTGGGGGAAACAGATAAAAGCGTTGTGGATGTTTTGTTTGTGTTGATGGCAACATGCCACTTTTCTGATCATGTCATTAAGAGATCTTTTACTCTCTGCATTCTTAGATTTGCCACTGTGGTTTGTTTATCAGTGCATCAGAGATCGTTTGCATACAGGGCAGCCTTCACTCCTTTGGGGAGGTCTTTCACCAGGTCATTGATTCAGACAAGAAAGAGAGTTCGATGATAACTCCTTCCTGCGGAACCTCTTGATGAAACAACACTTTTTTGCTCTGCAGGCCATCAAGAGTAACCATACTTCTTCCTTTGATTTTGATTTGATTCAAGAACCGACATCACATCATACGGGGCATCCCCATAAGCGATCTGTCTCCATCTTCTGCAGCCAGCGAAGCGTTCCGATACTAATGGTGCCAGTAGCATTCTGATTAAAGGTCCGTCTTGCCTTTCCTCTGAGCCTCGAGCTTTCCCACAAGGCACTAACCACGTCTGCCTTATCATGCATCGGTATTCCACCAAGTTGTAGAAGGAAAAGATCCGTCTTAGCATACTTCCTAGGATTCCACTTCATTTCAGTTTTGCAATAAGACCATCTTTCCACACTGTGTCGAAGGCTTGTCTGAAGTCAACCAACACCTAATGTGCTTTTTTCTTCTCATGCTTGTGACAGACAGGTAACTTTGTCTTTTAAGCCGTAACATTCTTTAAATCCACCTTGCTCCGACACAAAGATCCGCTCACATTTTAAGTGCCAATTCAGTCTCGGCGTGGACTATACGAAAAACAAAGACGATTAATAGATTAGGACATCAGTCTTTAGTCTAACGCGTTACAGAGCTCAACACAGGACACTGTAGACAAACAGAGAACACAAGAGTTCTGGTTTCTTTAACGTATTCTGTGTTCAGTATGTCTACCCTTTTTCATCTTCTTCATCCTTCCTCTCCTCCTCTTCGCGGTTCATCTTCCTCCTTCTCTTCAGCTTCTTCTTTGTTCGCAGTCTGTAAGCATCGGTGCAAAGAGTTGTTAGTCGTCCATTTGGACCTTGGCTTTGTACCAGGGCCTGAGTTTTGCAGATACATCCGCTTCACTGGCTTGTTTGTGTGCAGCTGGTTGTTCCTTGCTGCTCGGATAGACGCACTCTGGCTCCGAAGGAAGCCGCCACTTAGTCGACTCCTACGACATGTTTGTTAGAGGAAGCAGTGGACCTGTTTTTCCCCCCATTTTGGGAACCTGCACAGAGACCACTTTCTCTCTTTTTTTCAACTCTTCTTTTGTCTCTGCTTACCCTTATTTCCCATCTTGATTTATTCTTTCTTCATGTGTTCTTCCTTCTTTCATCCTTTTTCTTTGTCATCCCTGGTTAGGGAGACATGGTTAGCATCCAGAAACTGATTCTTAAACAAAGTTGGTCAGGGAAGCCGACAAAAAGAAAACCTTCAGAGAAAGACAGGAGAGTGTAGGAATGAAGACCCCCGAATAATTTTTTTTTTTAAATGACGATAGGGCGCTAGCGTTGGTTAATAACAATAATAGTAAACATAATAATATGTTAAGTATTGGTATTGCGCAACTGAACAAGGCTTAACCGTTTTAGCTTCTCGCACCTAGAAATTTGGCGGGTGGCTGACAAGACTTAAGCGATGTTTATTTGCCCCTCCCCCCCCCCCCCCCCCCCCCAATAGTAAAAAAAAATAATTATTATTATTATGTATGAATGGCAAACACAACATACTGTTTTTGAAATACCCAACCTGGAGTACCTGGGTGTCTCTCTTTGTCTGTTTTTTACATACTGAGAGAATTTCAGATGGCAGAGAAGTCAAAACTGTATAAAGAAAGGAGCTGAATGTTCGTAGACCACGAGGCCGACCACGAAGACGATGGAGAGATAAAATCCAGACACATGCAAACATCTGGTGTCACCAACTGGAAAGAAAAGGCCAACCAGAGAGATTACTAGAGGCGGGTGATGCCTCCAGTAATGAACCTCGAGGGCTCGGAATGCTGAAGAAGAAGATCTTTGAAATAGTATGAAACGTATAAACAAATACTGTACAAGAGAACGTCTATATTATTACTGGAGATGGTGCTGGAGCATTTTCTCCATAAACAATGTGTTTATTTGGGTTAGTTAGACGTTGTAATAGGGCTGTAATAGACCAAGTTTCTCCATGTTTTAAAAGCGCTGGCGTGCTGAAATATACAACATGCGATATCAACGGCATTGCAGAACACCCCGTAACCGTGTGCGAAGGACACAGGGCTCATGAACTACTAATCAGAGATTGGGAGATTAACGATAAACTACACGTTTTTTTTTATCGAAAAGGGTGTGGACGCCTTCAAGTCGTGATCCGCCATATCCAGCGCCTATGACGTTGGCAAAGTTAACTGCTGTGCATACCTTCTCACTTGTCCGAGGTAGGCCAGGTGGTGACCTAGTTATTGCAGCCAGTAACATGTGAGAAGCAACAGCTGATGAGATACAATCATACTGCCCGTACATCCTCTACAGTAATTCGATCCAACTTCTAACAAAGCACTAGATTTCATCCGTTAACGTATGTACACTTTTTTGGTGGCGGTATCTGCATATCTTCTTCTTCGTTTCTTTTTGTTCGTCTGAGTGACCTAATTGCGTTGCGTCTGTTTGCAGCATGGCGGCGATATGTGCGTCTTTTGGCCGACACATCCGACTTTATCAGGCATTTGTTTACCTGTTGAGCCTACCTGTTTGGTTTCCCGGAACATGATAAAACCTTATTTGTGATGTGTCCTCTGTCCTTTTGTATGCAGGTGTTGAGAACCCATCAATCCATGCACCCATCAATCCATCCATCCATCAACCAATCCATCCATCTACCGAGCCATCCATCTATCCACCCATCCATCCATCCACCCACCCACCCATCCATTCATTCATCCACCCACCCATCCATCCATTTACGAAAAATAATTGACCACGTCAACCTACTGCTAGCCGTATCCGTTATAATTGTGATATGGTTTCTTTGTGCCAATTAAAGTCACTAAGAAAAGTAATTTGCACCAAAACTAGAGGCTTGGACCAGGACTCTAGTACCTAGTGAGGGTTGCTAGAGAGGAGGCTGGTATGCACTATACATACCCAGAAACATAGATATACAGACAAACATGTCCAATTACACACACACACACATATATATATATATATATATATATATATATATATATATATATATATATATATATATGTGTGTGTGTGTGTGTGTGTGTGTGTGTGTGTGTGTGTGTGTGTGTGTGTGTATAACATACACGTGTACACGCCCACGTGGGAATGCACGTATACCTGTTGGCATACACACACATGCATATTTAAATAGACACATACACTCAAGGGAGCCGCTGTGGTATAGCAGCTAGGTGCTCGCAAGTGGATCGGAAAGCCACGGGTTCAGATCCAGACGGAGCCGGATTGTGTGTGTGTGTGTGTATGTGTGTGTGCATGTATGTGTGTGTGTATTACATCCAGAAAAGGCCTCGCTGATCATGGGCTTTCATCAATGCAGAGCCAACATATACCCCTTTAGGGCTTGGCTCACTCAAGAAATCATCACGTCATGCGCATAACTGCTTGACCTCACATCCCTATGTTGAGCTTCCACGCTGAGCCATATTCTGCCTGAGAGGCGAGGAACCAACAGTCTGCATACACATAAGCCATATCTGTAAAAAGATGTGTATGCAAAACTCCAGTTGTGGAGGAAGACTTGACTTGTTGATGAACAACCTGAATTCTCCCCCGGGGGTTTACAGCCTCTGAACACTGAACAATATTTTGTCCTAACGTGAGTGGTCTCAAAGCATGGCGTCCACCTCGAGTGCTGGAGGTCCCGGGTTCACGCCCCAGTGAAGGCTGAGATGAAGCAGGACCTCAACGTTATTTTCTCTAGCCTGGTTTTTGTTTGTGAAACGGATCAGCATAGCGGCACAAGGGTTGTAACCCGTAAGTGCTCCGTTCTACTTCTAACGTCCGAGTCCAAAGGATCTCAGCGCACGAACTTCGTAGCACCGGCGAGAATCCCTAAATACTTTGTTAACTCTAAATTTTGCTCAGGCAGCGCTGCGAGGCTACTCTTTTTTGATTTCCAACTTTTCCAACTGCCAAGGAATATTTATCGTGCGGAACAATACACCCGGGCATCTGGTGTTACTACCCAGAGACCCGGGGAAATTTCAAAAAGGCCACGTGAAAAAAGTGGAGGTTCTCAATCTTGACAAGGCTACTACACCTGTTCGGGAAACCTTCTCCACAGAGAGCATCACCCTGCAAACCCCAGGAATCCTGATGCTTCCCCCGCCTTCCTTCCGTCAGGACAATGACACCATCACCTCCCTTCAGCATGACAATGACACCACCACCGACTTCCTCTGGCCGAAATGGAGATAACAGACATGAGTTCAAATTTCAGGTCTTCGCCAATAAATTCTGGGCCGAGCCACTCTCTCACACAGACGCTCTTTCCTTTTGAACAAGTAGGCGTTACACCTTGGCCGTCGAAGGTGTGGATACTTCAGCCACAGGTGTGATCAAGGCAGAGATAATCCCTCTGGGACGTTGTTTTACGGCCACTATGGCCGTATTAAATGTCGGCCCTAATGGAACATTCTTGTCTCTTCCTTATCTTTGTCGTCCTGTTTTCTTGTAGGTTTTTTTTTGGGGGGGGGGGGGGGCTGGGGGGGGGGGGGGGGTTGGTTGGAGCTGGGCCTTGATGTCTTCTTCTTCTTCTTCTTCAGGCGTGTTTGTACAACTTTTTTGAGATTGTATCTGTCGTGTGTAGTTTAAGTGCCTCTACCAACTTACAATATTGCTAACCAAGAACCTCCTACAAGATATTCTGGAGACGCATACACAACAAAGAGTAGATATTTACAGAGCCATCATGTTAAACACTATCCCTTACACCACACAGGAAACCCACACACAGCTGCTAATTCTACTATCAGACTATAGACATCTAATCTCGACAATAAGAAACCTCTATGTCCACAAATACAGAACTTTTAGCTCAGAAATAGTCAGGCTACTTTACCTACAAAATGTTTCAAAGGTTATTGCCCCTAATGGCATATGCCAGTTCCCTTAAAAAACATAAATATAGAATACAAAACATTACAAACTGCACACTGGAACAATTAATGAAACCGACATGATGCGTCTTATTACATATATGTATACATATATGCTCTGTATATAGACGTGTGGGTGTTCAGAGTATGAAGAAGTGTTTTGTTCACTCAGTAGTCTATGTGAATTTATCATTGTGATTGTTTTTATGTACTGTCTTATCCCAGTGAGACAATACAGAACACAGTTGTGTATTGCTGACCCTAGAAACATTCCGTATTTAAAGTCAATAGTATGTACACATCTAAGTCCTTCTAGTCTAATTGTTTCCCCTTTCTGTGTAATTACTTCTGGTAACCAGGGCTGCCAATGGGGTTTTTTTTTTTGAAAAACCCAGCATCGCTAAACAAAAACCCAAGCAATACATTAGTTAGTTAGTTAGTCTTTCCTCTTGTGTCGAGTGCGGCACATAGGGCAGAGGTCATGACTCTCCATGCATGGCGGTTCGTTGTAATCTGTTGTAGGTCTTGAATGTTTGAGTGGCCCATGAGTGAGCCTTCCCTGATGATAGTTCTACGTAGGGTTTCCCTTGGTCTTCCACGAGATCTTTTCTCCTGTGGTTTCCAAATGAGGGCTTGGTAAGGAAGTCTTGATTTATCCGTTCTAAGGGCGTGGCCTCAGATTTCTGGCTCTAACTGCATGATGATTCGTTCTAATCTGTTAAGCAATACATAGACAAAGAATAAGAAAACAAAATAAAAAAACCCAGATTGTTAAAAATTTATAGTTACGAAACGAAACATTTACCACTTTTATGTAAGGACTAGCTGTACCCGGCCACGCTTTGCTGTGGCATAGTTTGGCTAAATGGAAATGAAAGAAAATGTCTAATACAATCATTGTCTGCTCAGATATAGAGATAGTCTTTGATCCCCGCCCACCACCACAACTAAATCCACCTACTACTATCTCCCTTATCAAAGGTTTTTGGAAAAGAAATACAGTTAATGTCGCAATCATTCTCTGCACGGATATAGCGATAGTCTGGTTTTCCAACTTTAGAACACGCACCTTATAATTGTGTTTTTATATTAGTGGTCGTTTAAATGGTGTTATTAGCACAGTAACAAAAATGGTTATTTGGTTATCCCATGCTAAAACTGTTTGTATTTTTATAGGGGACCGAAGTAAAGCTACAACTGTACTTGTGAATAACAAAGTAAGTCGTAAAAAATAGAAAAGTGGAGGTAGCGTTAGTAAAATATAAACAAATTAGGCAATGAGAACTTGAAAATAAAGTGTAAAGCTCTTTAATTTCTCTTAAATTAAAGTCATTACCCCCTCCCCTCTTCCACCGACTACTGCTCTCTCCCTCTTCGAAGGATTTGAAAATCACTAACTGGCGATATTTTGTTGTTGCTGTAACTGACATTGACATCCCTGTCCATCTGGACTAAAATAGGGAGCAGGAATTGTAAAAGGTAGTGAATAGGGCTAGTGTAAGGTTGTTTGAAAAAAAAAACAGAAAATAGAAATCGTGTTTAATATGGTTATTGTGGCAAATATAGAGATAGTCTTGTTTGCTGTACCACGACCTACTCTATGTATTAGTATTAGAGAAGGCGTTGGCTGCACGTAACTCGCCGGCGAATGGTAAATACGGCGCATGCGCAATTACTAACGTGGCTATAATTAGAAATCACTAAAGTTATAAATATTAGTTGCGTATATTTTGGCATAAATTGTGGTCACCTATCTCTAACAGTGACAGGTTGAATTTCAAACCACGACAGTTCAAAATCCGGTATCACAACAAACATATCCTGAAAATTTCAGCTAAATCGGTTCAGTAGTTTCCGAGTCTATAGGGGTGAAACAAACACACAAACATTGATTTTTATATATATATATAGATATTGTAAGGATATATATTAAAAAAAACAGATTTCCCCAAGGCGTCAAATAAAAACCCAGATCTGGGGGGGGGGGGACCCAAACATTGGCAGCCCTGCTGGTAACACCCCCGATGCCACCCCCTTCCCCCCATTTTCCCCCATGGCTGTCACTAAATGTACATAAATCTTCCACTGCAAAATAGAAGATGGTCTGGCTTTGCACCGGTTAGCTGTACAGCAACCCTGTAACGGGACAATCATGGGGCCTGTTTCAGAAAATGTTAAAGCGAACTGTGGTGGGAAATTTGCCTTCTCCAAAAATAAGGGAGTGCGAGGAAGGAAGGAAGGAGAGAGAGAGAGAGAGAGAGAGAGAGAGAGAGAGAGAGAGAGAGAGAGAGAGAGAGAGAGAGAGAGAAATCTGCGAGAAGGAAAGGTATTAGAGATGCGACTTGTAACGGTAGCGAGTGAAAGACAGAGAGGAAAGGGGGCAGATGGATATACATATATATATTCTCATTTCCTAACATTAAATTTACCACCTCATAAAAAAAGCACCATATCGGCTGTCATTGGGTGTTTGTCGTCTGTGGTGCGGTCCAGATGGGGTTAAAACGTCACTCAGTCTCCATTAATAAATAAAACATGCAGCGAATGGTTTGTTTATGTTTGCGGTTACACGACCCTTTGGTGACCTTTTACTGTGACACTTCCTAAGGGCAGGAAAGGGAAAACTACTTTTAAGAGGCGGCACAGAGAGAGAGAGAGAGATAGATAGATAGATAGATAGATAGATAGAGAGAGAGAGAGAGAGAGAGAGAGAGATATAGATAGAGAGAGAGAGAGAGATATAGATAGAGAGAGAGAGAGAGAGAGACAGAAGAGAGAGAGGAGAGAGAGAGGAGAGAGAGAGAGAGAGAGGAGAGAGAGAGAGAGAGAGAGAGGAGAGAGAGAGACGAATCGCTTGAGATGCAATGGTTAAAAAGGGAGTGGGAAGGAGAAAGGAGAAAGGAATGCATGTATATTCTGTAAAAAGAAATCTTTTGTGTATCACTCATCATGTAACTTTGAAATATGTAAATAGATTGTGAATAAAAATAAAAGCTTTAAAAAAAGTTTATAGTTTACCGCTGATGACCTTTTTACTGTGATACTGCATAATGGCTGGCTGGCTGGCTGGCCATGGGAGAAAATCATTGCTTTTAAAAGACAGCAAAGAGAGAGAGAGAGAAAGAGGCTCAAACGTGAAAGTAATAGGATGCGGTTCGAAAGAGAGTTAAAGGAAGAGAAGAGAAATGAATGATCAGCATACATACATGTTCTTTTGTATATCATTCACTATATCGTGTTACTTTGGAATATGTAAATACATTTTGAATCACAATTAAAGTTAAAAAAAAATACCAACTTTCTTAGATGTGTAATTACTGTCTTCATCTGATGTATCATTACTAACTTCGTTTTATGTATCATTTGAAAAAAAAATTCAAAATTCAAAATTCAAACAAAATAAACGTTTTGTTTTTGTAATTACATGTATTGCATTAGCCGATTGCCTCGCGTTTTGAAAGTCGTGGGTCCGTTTTATCGACAATCTTTGAGATCATCGTTGGATCTCAGAGTCCGTGCTTCGTGCGACGCTTTGGCTTACGGCTAGCCCAGCTGCGAAGAAGGACTGAGCCATACGGGATATGGAGTACAAGGAAGCTGATCTTTTTGATTTAGACATTTATTTATTTTTATAATTTTTTTTTTAAATTAGGAAGTTGGCTACAATACATTCATGGCTAACTACTGAAATATCACGTCAACAGGCCGTAACCACTTTTGCGGTTGAGATTTACTTACCATTCTCTAAAAGCTACAATAGCGATATTTGTTCTTTTTATATATACCATGCCGTGTGAAGCTGTCACATTTAAGGGTGTGATTCACAGGAGAAAGGGGACAACTGGTTGAGATTTACTTACCACTCTCTAAAAGCTATGACAGCGATACTTTTTCTTCTTATATATACCATGCCGTGTGAAGTTGTCAAATTTAAGGGTGTTATTCACATGAGAAAGGGGACAACTGGAGCAATCCGGGAAAAGTGGACAGGATGAGGAGATGAGAGGAAGAGGGAGACCAAGAGAGACGATGAACTGTAAATCATCATGGTATGTAGGTTTTAATCAAATCACACTTAATGATCGAAAGATTATAATCGAAAGATTATCATCACCGCAAATCGGACAAGTAAATGAGCTCTCGCATCCCATCTTCGGTATATCCCTCAGCGTGTGAGTGTCGACTTGTAATATCAGCTCTGTGTTGGTTTAATATTCATCTTTGGCTACCTATATAGTGTTCATGTTTGGCGACACCTCTTTTGAACTGAAGCTCTTGGAGTCTTTTGAGTGTTGCCGATTCAACGTTGTCTCCTGAATCATCTTCATGTCCTACTTTCTTGAGAGCATTGAGGATGTTGACCCGGTATATTGCTTTTCCGATACCTATCGTGGCCCTGCCAGCAAGCCAGTCCGCTCATTCATTCCCTCTTACAACAGAGTGTCCTGGCACAAAAATGAAACTAATTCCTTTCAGACCAAATTTTCCACAGCTACTCTAACCGTTACCTTCGAATTCATCCCGTCTATATTCTTGGTAGATGTGTCTTTCCTCAAACTTCTGTCTCATGTACTTTTAAAACATTTATGACATCCTCGTTTGTTTTCTGCATCGCTATCTGAGGAAAGGGCAGGAAGAACAGATCCTTTTCCCTTTAACAAAAAATCTGGTAAAATTCGACGAATAAAGGTTTGCTGAATGCATGTTTTGGAGCGGCTGGCCGAAGGGTTAGAACGCTGAGCTTGCATGTAGGAGACCCGGGCTCGTATCCTCGGTAAGGCTGGTGATTTTGTTTTTCTATCAGGGCGAAAAATAAAACTTCACCTGCACGGTCTGTGGGGACTGTACTAGCCATGCGGCCCTAATTCCTCGGGCGCAGACCCCCAGCTCCCTGCCTACACCGTACAAATGGTAAATAAAGGCAGAGTGGGGGGGGGGCGTGGGGGCGTGGGGGGGGGGGGCTGAGTGAAAGGATGAGTGATGTCGAGGCATGGCGTCCGCCTCGAATGCTGGAGGTCGCGGGTTTGGGATCCTGTGAAGGCTGAGATTATTTCAAGTGGGCTTCTAGTAATTTCCTCTGGTCTCTGGGTAGTAAAATCGGAGCCCATGTGTATTGCTGCGCACGTAAAAAATCCCCCGGCAGTTGAAAATCTAAAAGAATAGCCTAACGACGCTGCCGGGGCAAAATTTGGAGTTGAAAATCTACTTCAAAAGTATTTTAGGATCCTCGCCGGTGTTACGGAGTTCGTACACTGCACTCAGATTCTTCGGACTCAGGCTTGAGTTAGAAGTAGAACGGAGCACCCATTGGTTACTACTCTTGTGTGATGATGTTGATCCATTGTGTCAACCATAAAACATAATAAAGGCCGTAACGGGCAGTTTGTGGCATGTGTTGGGTCGGAGGGTGTGAATATCGCAGCAGGAGGAAGAAGAGGAGGAGGAGAAAGAGAATGAGAAATAGGAGATAAATAGGAGGAGAAATAGGAGGAGAAATAGGAGAAGAAATGGGAGGAGAAAGAGGAGGGGAAAATATGGTAAAGCAGTCTGACAAAAAACAAAAACAAAATCCTGCATGCCATGATGATTTGCAGTTCATCCTCTCTCTTTGTCTCCCTCTTCCTCTTATCTCCTCATCTTGTCCACTTTTCCCGGAGTGCTCCAGTTGTCCCCTTTCTCCTGTGAATCACACCCTCGAAAATTGTAGCCGTAAAGACATGAAAAAACCTAACGAGAACTATATAGGCAAGCTTTAAAATGTAACAAACACAAACAAACCGGAATGTTGCGGCTTTTGAGTCTTCATCGGCACATACATAAATCAAACAATACCACACAGATACACAAAATCACCTAGCTCAGTATCTCGAAGCAGCCAGGTCGATGTCTTGTCAGTAGACTGACGATACACGTTGGACAGGAGAATAAGCTGTAATACCTGTAAAATCAAAACGTAAAATAGCTCAAGCCAAAGCACCATTTTACAAAATGAAGAATATTTTACGCAACTTTTCTTTGTCACTTAAGACGAGAAAGAGTATTCTTAAAAGCTTTATAATTCCTATTTTAATATATAGACGTGAATCATGGACAGTTTGTGAATTAGTTAAAACTTTTCTGGAAGCTGTGGAGGCGTGGTTTGATAGACGAATAATGAGAATACTCTGGAGAGATTTAAAAAAAAAAATTATGAGGATGTTTTGAAAGAAACTGACGCACGAAGAAAGAAACAGTCTACATTCTTTGGTCATGGGATGAAAAGGAGAAAACTAGAGTACATAGTGACAGAAGGGAAGTTGGAGGGGAGGGGAGGAGAGGAAGGGGGAGACCAAGAGAAAAGAAGCTGGACAGTTTGACATCATGGCATGGAGGATATTTGTGTCAAAGTTGATTGAAAGAACACGAGACAAAAGGTTGTTGATAGACATAACTACCAACGCCAAACGGCATTGCCTTAAAGAAGAATAAGACAATGGAAACAGTCGTGAGCTGATCGTTTGGATCTAGTGGAAACTCAGCGCTCAGTGAAAAGGCATTAATCCTACTGCAGTTAGCAGGCAAATCGGTATTGGACAGACTATGTTATCACAACCGACCTTCCTGGACATTAGGCATTCACATGCGGCCTCAGTCCTTCTATGCAGCAGCGACTCCAAGGTACTTCTACTAACTATTCCTATGAGATGTTTGTTACAATGTTTTCTATCTCAGCCTCGAAGTCGGCATAGACGTGCTTCACCATGCTTTACTCCCATGTCACGGAATCGTGTTAGTGCAAAAGATTCGTTATTATTCACTAGACCAGTCCGTACAGTGTTGATGATACCTGCTCTGTTCAACTTCTTGTATTGGGCATATATCTTAGCGGCTATCTAGGGCTCTAGAACATGCCCCGCCAGCCGGTAAAGAATTATTTGCTCAAACACATGTGCTCTAGATGAGAAAATGAGTAGTAACACTCGAGACATTAACACAAGCTCACAATTAGCCAGGAAACTACATCAAACTTTTCTTTGATACACTGAACTGGATCAGTAGTAGGAGAGAGAAAGAAGATTTTGGCTGCTAAAGATGTTGACTTTTCTCCTCTTTCTTTTTCCTGCGTGTTGTGACGTCAGTTCTCAACTAAATTCAACTCAAGTCAGATGGAAGCCACGTTGGTGCAGTTAATAAACGTTGTCGGTTAGTTCGACGTTAGTCTTCCTTAGTAGAGTAGACCACTTTTCATTCTCAAGTTTGTTGGGCTGGTCGACTTTCCTAAAGGTTACGGCTGAGTCCCTCTCTGTGTTTTTTTTTTTCTGCGATGTCTTGCAATTACATTTTCATTCCGAGAAAGAGAATGCATGTGACATAGGTTGCAGCACTCTCTAAATGGGTTATCTTAGACCAAGTTTCTCCATGTTTTTGGAGTGTTAAATCGCTGGCGTGCTAAAATATAATACACGCGATATCAACTGCAATGCGAAACACCCCCAAAACCATGTGCGAAGGTTACAGGGCTCAGGAACTACCAATCAGAAGTGAGCTAGTGTGTATATGGGCGGGGTCTGGTGAGACTAACGTCGAATACACCGACGTTGTTTGATGACCCGAAAGTTTATTTTTTAACCTGTAGCGGACATAATTTTTTATCGTCGACCTGGGCTCCCAAATCGACCCAAACTCAAAATATGTATCATGAAATGTCCTGGGAAGCACAGGCGACATTAGTGATACTGACCGCATCCCCCGAAGAGTGCCGACTGGCCTATAAAATATACGACTGTAGCGCCATATGCCCATTTGGCTATTGGCCGTAAATAGCACTTGACTTGTTTTGCCACAAGTCATCTAGCTACTGAAACGGGTCACGCAACATATCATATCCGGTCATGTGACCAGGCCTGGGATTAACTGTTAAGCGAAGTAAGCACGCGATATGAACACCAAAGGAAACCGGACACCAGACAGAAACAGCTGCAAGATAATCTTGATTGTTTCCTGGCCAAAAATATCACTACAAAAATGTTGTGTTTTTAAAGTAAGCATGTTGTTGCATTTTCTTCTTCTTCTTCTTCTTTTTCTTCTTCTCATGCCAGCTTAAGTAGACATTGTTTTTATGATTACTTCTTCTCCTGCTTTTGGTCTTAGAAGTGCAGATGACATGCGGTTTACATCAAGGCTGCGATATCTAGGCCTTTATTCTTAATAGATCCAATTTTACCACACCCTTACATTAGTCGCCTTTTGCAAGATAGAAGCTTATTGGTGGGGGTGGGGGGGGGGGGATGTTGTAATTAAAAACCTGAATAGCTTGTCGTGTTCTATTTGCTTTCAAATGCCAAGATGTGGCGAAGGGATTTCGGTCACATGCATGTGGGTCATTTAAAGCCCTTCCCCCGTGTGGGTTCCGGGGCCCCATTGTGGGGAAAACAAGAATAGACCCACTGTCTCCCCAAAAGCATGTCGTAAGAGTCGACTAACTGAGGAGCTTCCTTTGAAGTCGGAGTGCATCTGCCGGAGAGGCAAGGAACCAACAGTCTGTATTCAAGAGAATGAGATCTGTAAAACTGATGCACACCCAACACTCAGGTTCTGGAGCAGGACTGCAGTTCAGTAGTGGACGAGCAACCAGAACCTTCCGCCAGTGTTTACAGCTGGTGAACGCGAACAAGAAGAAGATTTAAGGTCCTTGCGATGAGTATAAGCTGAACCTGTACAACTCACTTCAGGCGCCAGCTGGCTTTATGCTGGTTTTTCTTGTGCAAGACTCCTATCATACGTCCACGTCATGCACCACGGATAATGGCCTAAATCGGCCTTAACCGAGCTGGCAGGGGATCTCGGAGATAGTGCCGCCCGCCTCCAAAACCTCTTATGCCACCTAAACCCCCCCCCCCCCCACAATCCCCTTAAGCATGTGGTGATAAGGTCCATCCAAACATTATTTTTAGACATAAGTGAAATCTGCTGGCCGTAATATCCTCCTAAATGAGAAAACTCAGGTACAAAAGACTGTTGAAATGAGCATGTGGAAATGTCGACTATTGTCGCAGTGGCCAGCGGGTGCTACGGAGGTGGAAGTCCAACAGTTGATTCACGACAATTCACGCCCAGGTGATCTGATTATCTATACAGATGGTTCAGTGTTGAGAGTAAAGAGAAGTGCCTATTGGTTCGTAGCGAAAGCCAATGGAGAATCTTTAGTGCAAGACAGCCTAGCACACGATATCACAACTTGTAGCATGAGAATGGAGGTGGAGGTGTTAACTGCAGCTTTCCGGTGGCTAGAGAGCAAGATGCATACACATGTCGTAATTGTAACAGACTCTGAAAGTTTGCTGAGAAAGGTTATTTTGCTGAGAAAGGTGAAGACAGGGATGCTTCGAGCAGAGTGGCAAGCTTCACTAGGATTGTCACGTGTAGTGAGCATACTTTAGATCTTCTCTCTAGGCCATGCCGGCGTAGTGGGTAATGAACAGGCAGACAGGCTGGCTGTGGATCTGCACCACTGGGTGATGAATTGATACATGACAAGGCAGATGTGATCAAGGCCCTTTGGAAACAAGCAACGGAATCAGTAAAGAAACAAGATTATTATGGCCTGGAGAGAATGAAGCACCTGGGTGTAACCAGAGGGTCTGGCCAGCCCACTACACACAGAGGAAAGTTAAGACGACCATATAACCAGATTGTGACCTGTACCATCATATTGGAACTCTGCGCTAGCCGCTAAAGGTACGAATGGAGCACGCATGGGAATGCCCCGAGTGCTGTGAATTCTTGACTCAACTCAACTCGACTAGACCATTGACTGTCTACTACCTGACAGCAAACGCTCGAGTATCTTTCACACACAGTTCCTATTTTATTAAAAAGTTCACATGTCCACTACCAGGGAAAACCATTCATGGTGCATGCTTCCCATAACTGCCGCCCAAGGTGCTCCAAAATATGCACGTGAAAGATGCACCAGGCAAAGAGCGAGATCCAGTATACTGAGAATTGAGATGCTCATTTATGGAAGGGAATCAAAGTCTCAGGTCTGCAAACTGCTTCATGGAGATCCCTAATGGCTGCAACCCGTATAAAGTAGAACGATCAATATACGGATATGAGGTTGAGCAGTTATGTGCATGACGTGACGATCCCATGAGCCTTGAGTGGGTACCGGGTGCAGTTCCCGGCAGTAAAGGCGTCCGGCGTGATGCTGACCACATCATTCATCTTGTGCCAATTGGTCTATAAAATATAGGTCTAGCCCCATATGCCCTCTACGCCCAAGGGCGTGGAAAAAGGTCCTTTATTTAGCTTTACCGGAGTTTAAAAGATGGCTATCGTAACAATCACCCCCAAACCCCCTTTCCCCCAACCACCCTCCCTCCCAACCACCCTTTTCCTCAAACACGGCTCTCCCAACCACCCTTTCCCCCAACCACCCTCTCTCCCAACCACCCTTTTCCTCAACCCCCGCTCTCCCAACCACCCTCTGCCCCAACCACCCTTTTCCCCAACCTCCTCTGCCCCAACCCCCTCGGTCCTATTATATCTTTGACATTTATGTCAAATTCCAATTTACCGAGCCGGCAGACAAGTGCTTCGTTTCTGAGAGATCCCGTTAGAAAGAAGCTTATTCTTTCGCCTTTCTGTCCGAAAGTGACACTGCGTGTACTAACCTGGATAATACAAGGAACCCGTTACTGGGAAAGGTTTGTATCTAACTTAATTGAAAAATAACAACCAAGGAGTCCGCCCTTTCAACCGTCCTCTGACAGTATTATTAGCTGTGTTCGGGTCGGGGGCATACCAGGCCCGGAGACAGGGTGTCTTGATCTGGGGACGTTGTCTGGCGGGTGATATATTGAGCATTAGTCGCTGACCCTTCGTGGCCTTTTCAACTCCGGTAACGTAACTTGATCCGGTCAGGGTCAAGGTTTGTCCACAGCCGACTGTGGAGACTGTGGTTTGTGCAGGCAGGTTGTGTGACTGGCTCCCGGTCAAGGTAGTCTGACTGCCTCCTGGTCCAGGTAATGCGATATTGTGCCAGCAGTTTTTTCCATTTCTTTCCTGGGTCGAACAACATAACGGGCCGCCACTGAGTAGCGGCTAGACCAGAGAATCAACAGACGGCCCGCGGGACGAATCCGGCCTGCGAAGGTTTATCAAATGGCCTGCGAATCATTACCCTGTTTTCTGTATTAATAATGGCTTTTTTCTTGTATTTTACCCTATCTCGGGGGCTCCACGATTTTGAAGGGAATCACCGGGAAGGTAAAATAGTATAGGGGTGTTAGAGTGTGGAAGGAAAACCGACTAACCCTCCCCCTCTCCCTCCCCCACCACTGCATAATATTTGACTTTTCCTGGAATTTCCAACGAAATCTCGGAGCCCCGAGAATGGGTGAAATAAAAGAAAATAACCTAATGATCTTTCTACCCAGGGGTTCAGCACTCTGGTCTGTGGACGATGATTCTCGTTTCCAACTTTTTGGCCCCATTTCTACTACTTTATTAGACGCTTGCCTGGTAATCCTTTCTACTACTTTATTCTCCTCTTCTTCTTTTTCTTTGTAGAAAAGCTGTAAGCTTCGAAGGAAACTGCTGGTATTTCGTCCATTCGGACTTTGATTTTGTGCTAGGGTGTGAGTATTGCGCGTACATCCGTTTTACTGGCCTATTTGTGTGCAGTTGGTTGTGGTTTTTTCCGCTCGGGCAGATGCCCTTCGCCTGCGAACGAAGCTCCCAATTAGTCGACTCTTACGACATGCATATTTGGGGAGGCTGTGGGTCTATTCCTGTTTCCCCCACAATCTGACACCGGAAACCACACGTGAAGCCTGCGGATCTGAAGGTCATACATTCAGACCCAGCAATAGCCAGATTTTGTTTGTTCAAAAATTACCTTGGCTCTGAGGTCGACCCTGCTTTAAATGAGTATCATGTAAAAGTCCTCTGAAGTAAAGGTGGCCGGCGTGGTGTTGACAACATCACCCACAGGGTGCCGATTGGTCTATAAAGTATAGGCCTCGCCCTATATCCCCAAAATGTCTAAAGGCAGGGTAAAGGGTCCTTAACCTTTTCTGCAACCTAAATGTTTGAAACCGAATTACTTTTTAAAATCGAGCGGATTCACTTTATTGCGCCAGATATTATTCCATTAGCCCAGTCTCCCTCCACATAACTGCTAACCACCTACTGGGAGGCTTTAGCGAAGCACGGACCCCCTAGCTGCAGCGACGACCCTAGAAATCTCCGCGAAAACTGCACCTGGGAACCAAACTACGCAGTCTGTGAAACGAACCCACGACTTTCAAAGCGCGAGACAAACAGCTTGACCACTTCGCCATTTTATATTTTTTTCTAAAATAAACTTGGCTGCCAAGTTTACCCAGCATATAACGAATACCAGGTAATGTCAGTGGAAGTAAAGGCGGTCGTCGTGCTGTTGACTGTGTCACCCACGGAGTGCTGACAGGTCTATACAAATTTGAGACAGTCAGGCAAAGGTGGGTCCACAGGGACACTGGAGCTGTACCACTGGTTATGGTGGATCAGCGTTAGCAATGACAGTAAAAGTCTATAGGGAGTGGTCGTCTCTGCCACATGAGGTTAAGGTTAGTTGCGTATCCTTCACAGGACGTTGCAGAACCAAGCCCAGCAGCCCCTGGCTTCCTAAAACAAGTATATACTGGAGCAGTCAGGCCAGTCATGAAATATGCCTCCACTGCATGGGCTGCAGCAGCCAAGACAACAATGGGAAAACTGGACAAGGTTCAGAATATGGGATTAAGGATTGTTCTCGGAGCCATGAAAACCACCCCCATCAGAGAAATAGAAAAGATAGCAGATACTGAACCACTCGAACTCAGAAGACAATACAAAACTCTTCTACAGTATGAGAAATTAAAAAGACTTCAAAGTCACCCACTGCATTTTAAATTTCAAGAGAGAACAAAAAACAGACTGAAGCGTCAGAGCCCCAACCACCTTGCTAGAGAACTGTACAGACAGCACCAAGATCTGCTTGAAAGAGATGTTGCACTGTGCGAAAAACTTAGGCCAGAACCATGGACAAGCAAGCCAGAGAAAGCAAATGTAGTCCTAAAGGTACCAGGAATCACTTCAAAAGATGCCCAGACGGAGACACAACAGAGAACCCTGGCTCTTGCTATGCTTGATGAGAAGTATCCAAACACCACTTGGACTCAGGTTTTCACCGACGGCTCTGCTACAGATGCAGTCAGAAAGGGGGGTTGTGGAATTTATATTAAACCCCCTAGCAGTAGAGCAGATACTCTCTCTCTACCAGCAGGTGACATCTGCACTAACTTCAGAGCTGAGGCAACTGCTCTCCTCTCTGCAGTCCAACATCTCATCACTCAAGAACACAGAGGGCACCAAATTGTTATACTTAGCGACTCATTTTCTGTTCTCCAAGCACTATCCAGCAAAAAACAAGACAAAATAATTGCTGATCTAAGAACCAACATTGGCTTACTCTCCAAGGAAGCAGAACTGGTCTTGCAGTGGATACCAGCCCACTGTGGTATTCAAGGAAATGAGAGAGCAGATGAGCTGGCAAAAGCTGGGAGTAATCTTCCACAACCTCATCCACCACACAGCTACAAGGAAACCAAAACAGCGCTAAAGCAGTCTTTCAAGCGGGAGTGGAGAAGGCAGAATGGAGATTACAGACCAGAGAGTGACAGCATAAACAAACTCAACAGGAAAGAACAAACATCAATTTTTAGACTTCGGACTGGACACTGTGGTCTTCGAGCACACTTGTACAGGATAGGCATAAAAGAATCTGCTGCCTGTGATTGTGGAGCAGAAAGACAAACCCCTGAACACATACTGCAGTACTGCCCTTACCTCTCCCAGCAAAGACTGTGGATCTGGCCCAAAGGAGCCACATTGCAAGAGAAGCTATGGGGGACCGGTGGCGACCTTAAACGCACAATCCTATTTGTGACCCAGACGGGACTCAATGTTTAGCATGACTGATATCGAACGCAGAAGAAGAAGAAGAAGCCCCTGGCTGTTGTGTGGTTTCTCTAGGCAAATTTACATCCAGTAGTTTGCCATTGCTCACTCACGACCGGCTCCAGCTGACGGGCCGTGCTGCTGACGTCACTGGATCGGGCTAACGATGCGTTAACGCAGTGGTTCTCAAACTGGGCGCCGAGGCACCCTGGGGTGTCGTAAGCATTAGCCCGACCCTGTGACGTCAGCAGCACGGCCCGTCAGCTGGAGCTGGTCGTGGCTCACTAGACGGTCGGCCCCCTGATACCACTGTCGAAACCAACGCAAAGCGCACGGCCTGCAGCTTGGATATAACCCGGCATTACGAAGCGTTCGCATCGACTTGCGCACAGAGCCGACATGAAAACATTGGCGCTCTAGTACAAAGGTTCTCTACCTGTGGGTGGCGTCTCTTTTGTCGATCGATCGACCCTTTCACAGGGGTGGCCTAAGACCATTAAAAAACACACATTCACTGAAGTTATTAACTCTTTGGGTACCTGTCTTCTGGTACTGAAAGAGTTAAGTAGCAACGAAAATAACTGTATGGTTAGGGTCAACACTACATGAGGAACTTTATTAAAGTGTCGCGGCATTAGGGAGTGTGAGAACCACTGCTGCAGCATAGTGAGGCCGGTTTTCTTCTAGACGTCTTTTCTTTATAGTTCGCTGCGTTAGCCCTCTTGAAAACTACGACAGTCCATCTTTCTTTGTCTGCCTTCAAATCTTCTTCTTCGCGTTCACCAGCTGTACACTCTGGCGTAAAGTTCTGGTTGTTCGTCCACTTCTGGACTGCAGTCCTGCTCCAGAACCTGAGTGTTGCGTGTGCGTCAGTTTTACAGATCTGATTCAATTGAATGTAGACTGCTGGTTCCTTGCCTCTCAGGCATATGCACTCCGACTTCAAAGGAAGCTCCCCAGTTAGTCGACGCTTACGACATGCTTTTGGGGAGGCAGTGGGTCTATTCTTGTTTTCCCCACAATAGGGCCCCGAAACCCACACGGGGGTCTGCCTTCATATGAGATGCCATCAGTAGCAAACTGTGTAAGTTAACGACATATTCAAAACAATCCAGAGAAATAATTTAATTGCACCAAGTAACACTACAAGCAGACATCTCAAGATAGAAAGAAAATTACCCCCTAAGGTTATGAATCTTATTTTTGTATCTCGCCTTTTTGTTCGTTGTATCGATCTGGGTAGAATTGCCTTGTAATTCTTCCCTTTGTCTAATAAATTGTCAACAGCATCAGGGCCTTGCAGTAATCAAAGCCCGGAAAATGACTCGCATTATCTCTTAGTTATTGAAGCGAACAGCCGACGCGAGTCGGCTAATGATACACGTGTACGGATCTAGACCGAAGTACGTGATTGGCACAAACATCGGATCCGTGACGATAACAAGGCAAAGAAAGGTCAAAGTACTGAGAAAGCTAGTAGTGATAATTATCATAGAGATATAGTTTAGTTTGATAGTAGAAAATATGTGTCGATACACAGGAGTGGAAGTTACTTGTTACTTATTATCTGTATCGACATCCTGGCATGTGCACATCGGTCTGCCCACGACCAGCTCTAGCTGACGGGCCGTGCTGCTGACGTCACTGGGTAGGGCTAACGATGCGTTAACGCAGTGGTTCTCAAACTGGGCGCCGAGGCACGCTGGGGTGTCGTAAGCGTATGCCAGGGTTGCCGCAGCAATAATCAAGAAAAGTTGACTAAACCGTGTGAAATTATTAAAGAAGTTAAAATTCAAGTTGTCTTCCCTCTCCATTGTCGAAAATAGTTTATTTCTTGTTTGAGAACTGCTGCTTTGACGCATCGTTAGCCCGACCCTGTGACGTCAGCAACACGGCCC
>CAJHNH020003369.1:759162-883428 GCA_905116865.2 Candidula unifasciata
TGTCAGGCAGATGCACTCCGACTTCAAAGGAAGCTGCCCAGTTAGTCGACTCTTACGACATGCTTTTGGGGAGGCAGTGGGTCTATTCGTCTATTCTTGTTTTCCCCACAATAGGGCCCCGGAACCCACACGGGGGTGCTATCAATTGTAACGCCTAATGTTTTAACATTAGATTTAGTTTCAGTTATGTTAATTTGCATGCGATTAGCATTACTCCATTTAAAAAGCTTATCTAGATCATTCTGTAATGAACGTCCTAACTCTTCGTAGTTCTCATGATTAGTGTATATAGTACAGTCATCTGCAAATAGGTCACATGTTATGCCGAGATGTAACGGAAGGTCATTAATATATGTGGCAAAACGCAATGGTCCTAGTATTGAACAATCAGCAGAGATACTTTGGAGTCGCTGCTGCATCGAGGACTGAGCACACATGGGAATGCCAAATGTGCAGAGACGTCGACTGTGATAATGTAAAATAACTCAAGAAAAACAAAGATTTAAAGGTAGTCGCAAAGACAGAATAAATACGTTATAAGAAATGTAAATATCTATTCCACAGTCATAAACCAATAGCAAAAGTAGAGAGAGTAAAGGAGTGAGAAAGACAGGGAGAAATAGTTAAACAGAGTGGGACAGAAAAACTGAATGAGGAAAAAAAAGAAAGAAAAGACAGTGGAACATAAAATAGACATCAAGAACAACGCAGGGACAAAGAAAGACACGAGGGGGAGACACAGGCAGTGAAAATAAAACCGCTATAAACATTTAACAACCTTCTTTACACCAATGCCAGCACAGTATCAAACAGGCATCCAGGGACAATAAAACAGAGAATATCCTTAGCGGCTGGTGCAAATCACGCCTGCTGCTCCACAACAGGGGATATCACATTTTGCGAAGGGAGCTTCTTCCTGGACCCAGCCAGTTCCTTTCATGTGCAGTGGCAGATTCTCCATTCAGCTGTCACTCACCCTCACTAACGGAGAGACGCTGAAACCCAACAAGTGACCTGAAATGTGATCGTGTGTAATCAACTTGTAGCGCGCGAAAGAATCTTGAAGGACAAGCCCTTTAAAGTGAAGTTTGGTCAGATTTAGCGCTCAGGGGATAAACAGTAATTCTTTCTCTTGTGCTATTTATTCATCAATATCAGGCACAAAGTTTCAGTCCTAACGAAAGGTAGAATTATGTAGGCTCTCAGTACTACAACTATCAGGACATAATCAACGTTCCAGGTAAAAAGCCTTCATTAGCACTTATCCCTCAGTGCTGCGCATAGGGCAGAGATCATTAAAGTCAGACCTTTACAAAATCCAGTTGTATCCTCAACGACTATCAAGGTTTCATAATGGCACAAGAGCAGATGACACTTAGAGGTACCCTCCAAGGGCATGGAGGCTGGGTAATACAGATTGCAACAAACCCACAATACCCTGATACGATTCTGTCAGCATCCCGAGACAAGAGCCTCATCTTGTGGAAACTGACAAGAATGACGTGCCATACAAGTCCCTTCATGGACATGGACACTTCGTCAGCGATGTTGTGCTGTCTTCAGATGGGCAGTTCGCTTTGTCTTCATCCTGGGATAAAACACTGCGCTTGTGGGATCTGGTTGAGGGCAAGACCACTCGCCGCTTTGTTGGTCATGAGAAGGATGTCCTCAGTGTAGCCTTCTCTGTCGACAACCGTCAGATTGTGTCTGCCTCCCGTGACAAGAGCATGAAGTTGTGGAACACCTTGGGTGTTTGCAAGTACACCATTCAGGAGGACACCCACAAGGATTGGGTATCATGTGTTCGATTCTCACCCAATGACTCCAACCCAATCATTGTCTCTTGCGGCTGGGACAAAACAGTCAAGGTATGGAACCTGACAAACTGCAAACTAAAGACCAACCACTTTGGCCACACCCAGTTCTTGAACTGTGTCACTGTGTCACCGGATGGCTCTCTCTGTGCTTCTGGTGGCAAGGACGGAAAAGCCATGTTGTGGGATCTGAACGAAGGCAAGCACCTTTACACTCTTGATGGTGGTGACTGCATCAATGCCATGTGCTTCCCTCCCAACCGATACTGGCTGTGTGCTGCCCCAGGACCTAGCATCAAGATCTGGGGTCTGGAAGGCAAAGTTATTGTTGATGAGCTGAAGCCTGATGTGATGGCAGCCGGAGCCGGCAGAGAGCCACCACAATGTCTGTCCCTGGCCTGGTCATCTGATGGACAAACCCTGTTTGCTGGCTACAGCGATAAGCTGATCCGTGTCTGGCAGGTGTCTATGGCTGCCAGATAGACATACCAGTGATTCTCAAATCTCAGCTTGGAGACATTTCTGACTGAATAAAAGTTACTGGGCATCACTTTTAAAAAAAAAAATGTCTAGCGGTTTGTTGCCACCTGTTTGAGGTCTTGGATGCCTGTTAGGGCACATGGATGACCCTTCCCTGATGATGGTTCTCTCTGATGAGGGTCTCTCTTGTCCCTTTCGGTGTGCATATGAGGGCTTTATCAGAGCGGCTAGCCTTTTTCCATTCTGAGTGCATGGATAGTGGAGGGGGGAGGGGGGGGGGAGAGACTGCCTGCATATGATGCTAGCAGGATTGTGCCGTGCTATGATACAGAGATGTAGCCGCATCAAGCGCCACCGTAAGGGACGAGAGCGACGCAAGCAGCGAAATTAAAACACAATTTTAACTTTTGATTTGACAGCGCGTAGCTATTATTTTTGTTTGTTATATATGGCAGCCGCTTCTAAAAACTGAGGTGGTAGTTATTGCAAAAGGCAATAGTGCTTGTGGAGTGTTTTATTTAAAGCGCAATCGAGGTTTTTTTTAAAGTGAAAAAAAAAAAAAATATATATAAGGGGCGGCCTTTTGAAGACGCATCATTCCAAGAAAATCGACATCACGACCCTGGAAGCTTCAATATTATCCTACCCCAGATGACGTGACAGATCAGTCCAACATTTTAGAGGGTGGTAAGACTGGGTTTCCCGGCTTTCTGATGCTGTTGCGACCCCAAAACATCTAGAACTGGTCCTAACCCCAACCAACCTACGTCCCACGAGAGAGTGCAGCCTAGGTCCCACGACTGCTTGCATCCTGTCTACCACGCCCTGAAATATTAGACTGTCCCGTGATTTGTGGATTTCCCCTGTTTGGGTGGGATATTAGGAAAGCACATGGCCCTGAATACTAGACTCATATATCAGTAGATTAGCAGTACGATTCTATCTAGTCTGCCTCCGTTTCTCTGCCTGTGCAACCACTGCCGCCTGGCAAGCCGATGCACCAGCCTAAGGGACGTAGGCCACCCAGAACGGTCTTGTGCAGCAGCCTCCCACGTGTTCGCTGTGTTGATGCCAAAAGAATTGGGAGCAGCCTTCAGAGTGTCCTTATAGTGCTTTTTCTGTCCTCACTGGGACCTCTTCCCTTGCTGCAGCTCGCCATAAAATACTGTTTTTGGGAGGATATATTCTGGCATGCGGTGATCAGCCCAAAGAAACTGATAATTCTTCAGTATCGTATGGATGCTAGGCAGGTTTCCCCTATCAAGAACCCAGGTAGTTGGGATCTTTATCTTGCTATCTGATTCTGAGAAGCTTTCTGAGACAGGTTATATGAAACTGATTCAACTTCTTAGCATAGCGCCTATACACAGTAGCTGTAGTCCACTGTGGGTGGGTCTGAAATGAAAACAACCCATCAAACATTTCCTTTCAGAGAAGGCTACCTAGGGGTTTATCAGGCCACGACCGGCTCCAGCTGACAGGTTGTGCTGCTGACGTCACCGCGTAGGCTAACAATGAGTTAACGCAGCGGTTCTCAAACTGAGGGCCGTGAGCGTATGCCAGGGGTGTTGCGGCAATAATTAAGAAAATTCGACTAAAGTTGTGAAATTATTAAAGAAGGCACGAAGATACCTAAAAGTTAACATTTAAGCTGCCTTCTCCCGCCACCGTCGAAAATATTTTATTTTTTGTTTGAGAATCGCTGCTTTAACGCATCTTTAGCCCTACCCGGTGACGTCAGCAGCACGGCCCGTCAGCTGGAGCCGGTCATGATCAGGTCATCCAGAAGGTAGACGAGCAAGTTAGATCCCAGATTCCCCACCCTCTTCAGCCTCAAAAAAGAAGTTATAACTAGGATATCTGTAATGGCTTCACTGACATTGATTCAATAGTTCTACCTGTTACTGCAGAGATGGCACCTGGTTGATTGACATCTGGTTTGGTTTATACAACAAATCAACATAATGCCCCAAGGGTAGTAACCCATAAGTGCTCCGTTTTACTTATTACTCAAGCCCGAGCTCAAAGACTTTCAGCGCAGTTCAGAAGTGGACGAACAACAAGAACTTTCCGCCAGAGTGTACAGCTGGTGAACGCAAAGAAAAAGAAGAATAAGCTACCCAAAGTTTATGAATTAATCAAGTAACAGAAAGTGTATTGATCGGCACTCATAGGTGACAAAATCCCAGCCTTTACCGGGGCCTGAACCTGGGACCTCCAGCACTTGAGGTGGACGCCATGCTTCGAGACCACTCAGCCCCCGTCTGGTGACGTTAATCTGAAGAAATGTTACAATACACAGCAGTTTTCTTTTAATGAAATGCATAACAAATATTTTCTTTTTACTGTGTGACAGACCTGGCCTATGCAGGCGCCATTTTGAGTCAGTAGAAATCCCGATCCCCAACAGAACAACGCCCCTGTATCTCGTCCTTCTATTGTAGAACGAGAAGCAGGCGTCACTAAGCCGTAAACAAAAACGCGACACCGTGACATTGGAAGGCTCGTATTTCCGCGAATTGATTGTATGCCAGCCGTAAATCCGTCGCACCAGTTTTTACGGCTGAGATTTGGCGTTGTTGTAGAGTGCCCTGTTTTCTAAGGTTGTGTTGCCAAATAAAGTTTGGTCTAAGTAATAGGGTCGGCTCTGTGGCTAAGTCGATGCTAACGCTTCGTATTGTTGGGATGCCGGGTTCGATCACAACTGTGGGCCGTGCGCCTTGCGTTGCTTTCGACAGTGGCATCAAGAAAGCCGACTGTCCAGAAAGCAATGGCAAAATTTGCCTAGAAAACCCACACAACAGCCAGGAGCTGTTCGGGTTGGTTCTGCAACGTCTTGTAAAAGGATATGTAACTAACCTACTGAGTAATAGGAAACCAGCAAGGAAATCAAAATTCTAATTTTTAGATCAAGCATCTTCTCTGTGGCAACATACGGATGTGATTCGTGGACTATCTCCCAGTCCTTGAGAAAGAGAATATGGGCTTTTGAGCTGAGATGCTATAGAAAGATTCTCAGAATATCTTGGACAAAGAAGAGGAGAAAAACTGTCATCTTGAAATATCTGAACATCAAGGAAGAAAGATTGGCTAATAAACAGCATCCTGTCTCGGAAGCTGAAATATTTTTCTCATATCAAGCGCAACGACGAATCATTTATAGCAAAAGGCATGGTACCAGGAAGGAGGGGCAGGGCCCGACCGACACGAAGATGGGCACAGAATATAAGTGACTCCTTGAGTATGAAAGTACATAAGGCGGGAGAGCTGGCGAGAGACCGAGTTTCTTTCATGCAAACCATGATGAGAGCGACGTTCTGCAAAGGACCTGCTACATAATCATGACGAATAGGAAACCACAGTAGCAAGGCGCTCGCTTCCCAGCCCTAAGAACTAGGGTTAAAATCTACATAGTCGAATTTGTTTTCAAAAAGTGACTTGGCTCCAGCGTTAGATAAACCATGATGTACACTAAGCTCGTGCTTAGGGCATCACGAAAGGGAGGGAGCACCACATAAATGTTCAAAAGCCTTAGAGTTGAGTGTTTATTTTCTCAGTTGAAATATACAGTTAAAAATCCCACCAGGCCAACACTTCAGACCGGAAGCCTTGGTTTTAGTCTTAGTCGGGAATTCAAATTCACTACAATCAAATCATCCGACACTTGCTCCGTTCCTGTACCACTCACTTTCCCATTTGAAAAACTGGCGAACAAACAATTATCCCGGCACAGTCCAGAAATATAGGCACTCAATAAATGAATACGACAGTTTCTTGAGGCGCCAAAGCCAACAGTCGCCACCAGAAATACTGTTTGTCTTTGATGGAAGTAGTCAGTCACGACAAGCTGGCTATAGTTAAATTATTGCATAATCATTTCAGAGTTTTAGGAAAAGAAGCAGATTTCTTCAATAAGATTATCTTTGAGGATCTGATCAAGGACTTTGCAATTGGAAAAAACTATAGGAGAAACATTTTCGAATATAAATAAAATGGAAGTATACCAAAATAGACATCATGTTACACGTAGGTTTGCTTTAATGTGGATAAATACAATTTTATTTCATGGTTTTTTTTTTTTTAATTGTTTATATTTTGAATTAAGTATATGTGGCGGGGGGCGCCCATGTTGTATTAGCTTTGGGCATTTCCCTAGGGGCACTACAAGCATAGGAGTCCCATACTAATTCTGCGAATGACAAGTGACCATTTATATTTCATTACTGTGAGTGGCTGTCCTAGAGGCCCCAGCACACTGGTTTGCCCAGGAGCTCGTAATGCTGTTCAAGCGACTCTTGTTATGGAAGAGAGGGGGTGGGAAAGGGGGTATCACAGTCGTCTGGGTGCTTAGAGCGTTAAAAGGTTTTACTCCGGCCCTGCTGCGCTCCTAGGTAGACCCAGCACAAAATTTAGTAGTGTAAGACAAAATGATCTAAATGAATAGGACTGCGAACGACAGGGAAAAAAAAAAAGAAATGGTATTTTAAAAAAAAACAGAAAGTGTTTGTCAGATATATAAAACCGCACACACACACACACACAAAAAAAAAAATAAAGAGCGTTGCGGCGACTAGCCTTTATAATCAGAACAACGACAAGAAATAGGACATATTATATACACACACACACACGCAACTGAACTTAACGTTTACCTTAAAAAAAAAAAAAACAAATAATAATAATAGATCTAATTTTAAAAAGTGTGTAATACTTATACCTCATAGCAGGCATGTCTAACTGGGAGACGCTGAAACCCAACAAAAAGGTTAGTTGCGTATCCTTTACAGGACGTTGCAGAACCAACCCCAGCAGCCTCTGGCTGTTGTGTGGTTTCTCTAGTCAAATTTACGTCCAGTAGTTTGTCATTGCTCCTGGACGGTCGGCCCACTAAAACGACTGTCGAAACCAACGCAAGGCGCATGGCCTGCAGCTGGGATCGAACCTGGTACCACGGCATTACGAAGCGTTCGCATCCGACTGAAACCTTACAAGTAAACTAAATGTGATCGTGTGTAATCAACTTTTGGCGCGCGAAAGCATCTTGAAGGACAAGCCCTTTAGTGTGTGAAGTTTGGTCAGATTTAGCACCCAAGGGATAAACAATAATTATTCCTCTTGTGCTATTTATCTATCAATCTTCGGTTACCGGCTGTAAGCACCGGCGGAAAGTCCTGGTTGTTCGTCCATTTGGACTTTGGCTTTGTGCCAAGGCCTGAGTTTTTGCGTGTACATCCGTTTTACTGCTTAATCGTGTACAGTTGGTTGTTCCTTGCCTCTCAGACACATGCACTCCAACTTTAAAGACAGTGTTTAATTAGTCGACTCCTACGAAATGCTTCTTTGAGAGGTAGTCTTTGTCCCACCCCCCCCCCCCCGCCCCCTTTTAACGCGCCCAGGAACCCACACGGGGAACACACATATCAAAACGAGTTTTCCCTGAGAACAATATGGGTCAAATGTTGCTGTCACAAGCGCTACACACGACAACTTTTTGGAGATAATTAAAAATTATGTGTGTAGAATGTTTGTTTCCTTAGTGGGGGCCCAAGATGTGCTTGTGGTCAACGGGCTTTAGTTTGACATGCCTGCCTTAAGTAAAGACGTTTGACAGTTAGTCCCACGATAGTGCCCCAGAAAAACTAGGTCACGTTCCATTTATAAATTTTTTAGACCCGTCTGCTGTCCGGGGGGGGGGGGGGGGGGGTGTTATAGGTTGCCGCTATGTTGTTTCCTTTCTGGCTTGTCTTGCATTTAGGTTTTTTTTGTGTGGAGAAAAATAATGAATGTGATATAGATTGCAACACAGGCGCTGTGTGTTAGACCCAGTTTCTAAATGTTTTTGTAGTGTTAAAAGCGTTGACGTGCTTAAATATACAACACGCGATATTAACGGCATTGCTGAACGCCCCTCTAGCAGTGTGCGAAGGTCGGGTGACTGGAGGTTGCCTAATCAAAAGTGTGCTAGTGTGTGCATCAGCATTCCGTGGGGAGATTATCTTGGAACTGACCCGTTTGACGTAATGTTGACTACATTATCTATTGTGTGCTGCCTGTTTTTTTTTTTTTTTCAAGTATCCAGAAACCATTAGTAGTTAACCCTTTGGCTCAGTACTATGGATATCGCAACCCTTCGGCCTTGATTAAATGATAGATATCGTAAATCTGGGAGAAGTGTGGCTTTTCTGCCTACCCCCGGGCGTGAACCCGGACCACGAGGAGTTCGTCACCAGGTGGCCAGTCCGGTTTAGCCAACTGCGCTAGCGAGACGAGCGGACTGTTTATAAAATTATACATTTTGCATCAGGTGCTTAGTACTTTACTGACGTAACTCTGTAAAGCTTCTACAATAGGTCAGTCAAAAACTGCTAACGTTACAGAATTAATTGACCTGTCATGCATGTTTTACTGAGAATAGTTCTACTCCACTTCTTGAGAGAGAAGCTTTCAGAACGCAAGCGAATTGGTCAAGCCGTTTGCCTCGCACTCTAAAGGTCGTGGATTCGATTTACCGCTTCGTCGTTCAGTTCACTGGTGAAATTTTTACAAAGATTCATGGGGATCATCACTGGAGCTACGGAATTCGTGCACTGTGTGACGCTCTCAGTATACGGCTATCTGTTGTGCCGAGAGAGGACGTTGTTGTTGTTATCGATCCAGCGGCACACGAGCTTTCGCCCTTTGGCCTAATTTTAACATTTAAACCTTTCATAAGTTTATACCCCACCCATATAATTTAAAACACTCTTTTTATACCAAAAACACGCTCTTATTCTTATGTTCTGAGTAGGTTGAATGTTGAACGTTGAAATAAGAATCGACATCACAGAATTCGGGACACTCCCATAAGTGCTTAGCTCCCATCTTCAGCAGCAAGGAAAGAGTTCAAATTCCGATCGTGCCAGTAACCGTCTGATTGTATCATTCCCCTGAGTGCTGAGCGTCGGCCAGATCCCCTGGTAACTCCTCGTAGCGCCATTCTGCTTAGACCGTAATGATCTATCTGCGCCTCCGCACTGTTCACTCGTTCCTAAAGGGGCCTCACAACATCCAACTTGTCATACATCAGTTCACCACCAAATGGTGCAGAGACAGCCAATCTGCTGCCTGATCATTTCCCAACACACCGGCATAACCTGGAGAAAATATCCAAAGGATGCTAAATTCTCGGGACCTCTAAAGTGATGACTCTTAGCACATACCAGTACTTTATAAATGTTTCTTATGTATTGCAATGTACGTGTTAAACATTTGTTACGTAAAAGAGGAAGTCAAAAAATAGAAATATTGATTACGTGTTAAGGTAAAATGTACAATGCCTAACTTAACTGAAGAAAAAAAAAAATAATGTTAAAAAATCTGGGTAAAATTGAATTTCAGTAATCGGAGATAATCGAGGTATTACTGTATTTTCCAATCATCACAACGGGAACGCCGCGATATCCCAGAAATCCTGTTAAGCCAGATTACCTCAACGACAGCTGTGAACTGATCCAGTCTTCGCTGTTTTGTTATAGCAATTATAGCATACAAACACTGATTGGGGTTCACGCCAGCTGTCACTGGCGATCCCGCCGCCGCATTTCTCTGATGTTGTACATGTAATGTATCGGTGTGCCCCAGGTGGGTTCCCGGGCCCGGTTGTGGAAGGAAAAGATTAGACGCACTGCTCCCCTCTAACAGCACGTTGTAAAAGTCAACTACTTCGGGGTATGTTTTTTAGAAGTCTGGAGTGCATCTGTCTGGAGATGATGAACCAACAGTTTGCGTATTAAAAGACAGATCTTTCAAACGAATATGCACGCAAAAGTCAAGTACTGGAACAAGACCAACGTGTATGGAGTTTACTGCCGGTGAACCAGAACACGACGACGACGACGACGAAGAAGAAGAAGAAGAAGAAGAAGAAGAAGAAGAAGAAGAAGAAGAAGAAGAAGAAGAAGAAGAAGAAGAAGAAGAAGAAGAAGAAGAAGAAGAAGAAGAAGAAGAAGAAGAAGAAGAAGAAGAAGAAGAAGAAGAAGAAGAAGAAAAAGAAAAAGAAAAAGAAAAAGAAAAAGAAAAAGAAAAAAAAGAAGAAGAAGAAGAAGAAGAAGAAGAAGAAGAAGAAGAAGAAGAAAAGGATAAAAAAAGGAAGAATAAAAAGAAAAAGAAGAATAAAAAGAAAAAAGAAGAAGAAGAAGAAGAAGAAGAAGAAGAAGAAGAAGTAGTAGTAGTAGTAGTAGTAGTAGTAGTAGTAGTAGCAGCAGCAGCAGCAGCAGCAGCAGCAGCAGCAGCAACAGCAGCAGAAGGAGCAGCAGCAGCAACAGTAACAGCATATGTGGCGGTATTTCCCAGATGTTTGCTACACTGAATCAATAGACCAAACGAAATGCATCCGTAAAGCGTAGCTGTACTATAGCAGAGCTTCTCAAACCGCTGCACCGTTGCCGGGCTGAAATATTTTCGCGACACATCCACCCTTCAAGCGATTGAATACTTAGGACGAAACGAAAAGAGAGTCCAAATGTAATGTTCTGTTGTCTTTAATGCAAGAGACCAAACTGTTTGGATACATTTTTCATTACTGCCGTGGCACCTTTGATTTACCCACCCTGGGACGCCGCGCTACATATTTGGAGAGCCGCCGAACTAGTGACAAACAATTCATCCGGTATTTGTGCATTGCGCCACGAGTCCCGATACGTTCATTGATAAGGGACACACTTGCCATGTTTTGACTGCCGTCCTCAGATGTTTTTGGCGTTGAATGTGCACGGCTGGAACAATAAATCACCGAAATTCATGTAAACACTTAAAATACTACGAACACACTGAATTAACAAATATTGACCTAGTCGGTTGCGTCATTATGTTAGTTAGTTAGTTAGTTAGTTAGTTAGTTAGTTAGTTAGTTAGTTAGTTAGTTAGTTAGTTAGTTAGTTAGTTAGTTAGTTAGTTAGTTAGTTAGTTAGTTAGTTAGTTGGGTTATCCTCATTGCACTCCGGACATGTCCATAGGTGCTCAGATCCTCCCCTCATTATGAACCCCAACGTCCGATGGCTAATAGTACCAGTTCTATGTTGATTAACAAGTCTTCTGGCGTAGCTGGTGTGCGTCTCGTTTTTTGCTGTGCCGATCTTAATTCCCAAGTCTGCCATTCTGGCGAGTGATGTGGATTCACTGCTACCAAAGTCCTCTCTATCCTTCCCATTTCTCTGAGGGCATTGATAATATCAGCATGATCCATAGGCTGACCGTCGGTAGTGATAGCGGATCCAGCCAACCTGTCAGCTCTTTCATTTCCATCGACGCCTGCGTGTCCCGGAACAAAAATAAAGGTGACTCCACGAACATTGCGTCATTATTTGGTCCCTTAATTGTAGACAACTCCTATCATATTGACTTCGAGATTTGGTAGGGAAATCCCCAGAACGTCTCATTGTATAGGGAGTTAGGGTTATGCTTTGTTGTGGTCGCGACACCCCCCCCCCTTTCCCCCATATAATATGGTACTGACCAGTAAAACTCCTAAAATCCCTAGGAATTCTCTATAAAATCTCAAAGCCAATGAGATGGGGTCGTATCACATTAAGGGACCAATTATTTTATTGTTCTGTCCGTTGATAAAGACTTCGGTCAAAACATTGGGTCGTTTTTGAGCGCATTTAAAAAAAAAAAACTTTTCCTGTTTAAAAAAAGTAACAATGCTAGGAAATACTTTACAAATGGATGCTATGTGTTCACAATTGACGTCCCTGAACATTTCGCATTCACATACGCGCTCAGGCCTCCAATGCAGCAACCACTCCAATGTACTTGTACTAATTTTTCCAATGAGAGGTTGGTTATAATGTCTCCTATCTCAGCCTCGAAAGCAGCATAGACGTCTTCTCCTTCTTCTTTCGTTCGCCTGAAATAAGTTGTCTATATCAGCAGTTTTGTCTCTTGTATAAATTTCACTGTCGTTGTTAGTTCATTCAGTGGTCCATAGAGTTTACGTTCCACTGTTGTTCTTTCTGGCCAAAAGGTTTGCCTCAATGTGTCAAATTCGGTGCAGTCCTGGAGTACATGCTCTGCTGTCTCGGGCACCTTTCCACAGGTGCACATGGCTGACACACCTATCTTAAATTTTGTGTACATGTAGTTTCGTAATCGGGTGTGCCCTGTTCTGAGGCGGAGGATAATGACTTGTTCTGGTCTGTCCATAATAAAATAGTCGTCTTGTGCTGGGGCTGGTGGTTTCCTGATCGATTTAATGATTTTGTTTTCTTTTGGTGGTATGTGACTGGTACTTCCGGCTGCACTTTTGTCGCACCTTCCCCTGCCAGTTGATTAGCTTTCACATTTCCAGGCACTCCACAATGAGACGGTATCCACTGCATTACGACTCTTCTCTGAAGGCTAAGTTGTGTCAGCAGTGTTTGCAATTCTGGTAGTTTCCTAGACTGGAGTGCTTCAAGTACGGATTTAGCATATGTTAGCAATGCCACATACTGTGAGCCAAAATTGGTATTTAGCAGTTTCTCTGTTGCTATCTTGATAGCTCGCAGCATAGACGTGATTCGCCCTGCTTTACTCCCATTCACGCAATTGTGTTAATGTCAGAGATTCGTCATTAACGGTCAATCAGTCTGTACAGAGTTAATGATGTCTGCTCTGTCCATACATCTTCTCACATGCGTTGGTGCAAGGCTTGCTACAAATGGATGTCGACCTTGTTTTATTTGTCTGTTCTTTGGTCCTCTGATTTAGACTTTTAGAACGTTTGGTTTCATTTGCGTGCATCTGCAACCCCCTCCCTCCCTCCCCCACTTTGCGAACAATTTGTAATCCAGTGCACGCTGGCGCCACTGGCTATGGTCATGCCGCAAGGGTATAACTATAAGTAAAGGACCCTTTTCCACATCTTCAGGTGTCTTGGACGCTGTTGCGCTCTATATATTATAGACTAATCGGCACTGGGTGGGTTATGAAGTCAGCATCACCTCAGCCGCCTTTACTTCCCAGGACTACACCTGGTGTTCACTCAAGGCTGGGTCGACCTGGGAGCCAAGGTAATTGTTTGAGACAAAAAAAAAAAGCAGGTACCGTCAGTACCCAAACGCACCGATTCGCAGGCGAAGACCTAGGCGCTTCACACGGCGACTCCCCGTGTAGGTGAAGCATGTCTTCAATGTTGTCAGTTCGTGCTATGGACAAAATAGCGTCTGGTATAGAATGGGCTGCAGTATCGCCTAGCAAAACACAGACTTGCACCGACCGATAGTTACCTTGGACTAAGAATGGAAAGTCTGAGATCCAAGTGCTGATCAGTAAAAATATCCACGCGGATGACATCATAATATGTACATATGGGTCTGTGGTGAGAGGTAAACAGAGTGGGTGGGGTTTTATTGTGAAGGATTATGGACTATGCTTGAAAACAGAGAGCCTTGCAAACAACGTCAATACATCCAGTATTAGAATGGAGGTGGAGGCAGTCTTCTTCTTCTTCTTTATTTATCCTTCTGTCAGAATTTTTTTCCACGAGGCCGAAAGCCTTTATGAAAGCTATCGTGCAGTCCGTATCCCCTCGTGTACCATACAGTTTTGTCTTCACTGTGGTTGGAACAGGCCAGATTGCGTCTCTGTTGTCAGCATACAGTTGACAGTGTAGGAGCACATGCTCAGCATTTTCAGGTGCCACGCTGCAGGGACACGTCTCCGTGTTTCCTACACCGAAAAATGTAACATGTGTTGACGAAATCTGTTGCGCCCAGTTCTTAGTCTGAATATAACACACTGTGCATCTCTAGAGAGGCGATGAAGTGAGTCTTGAGGAGAGAATCTGGTGTGCGTATCTAGTCACCGTCCTTGTATACTAAATTGTATTAATGTTGTCAGTAATGGCAGCTTTTTGATGGCTTCAGAACAGCACAGCCCATCATGTTGTGATTGTAATAGACGCAAAGAGCATAATTCGGAAAATTGAAACTGGTGTCCTGTGATTCAAGTGGCTTGCATCACTTGATAACACCCAGAAAAAGAACAAATCATGGATTATCTGTCCAGGATATTCAGGTGTGCGAGGTAACGAGTAAGCTGATAGATTTGCTAGTCGATGAGCTACTATATGATAAAGCAAACGCTGTGAAAGCTATTTGGGATCAAATGGACAGTGCAAAAGAACAGAAAGGGAATCCATACACTGAAAGACTTATTCAATAGGGGGTCTGTAGTGGTTCTGGGAAATATTCAACATTGAAGGGGAAACTGACGGACTTTTAATCAGGTTGCAGCTGGTACTATTAACATGTCGACTCTTCGTCGGTTACTGAAGAAGGGGACAGAGCAGGTGTGGGAAAGTCCTGAGTGCAGTGATGTAGATTCTTGATTCATTCTTTTAAATCTGTCCTTTCACATGTTCTTGGCCGTCCTCTTTTAGCTGATCTTTAGATGACCAAACCACTTGTTCTGTTGTTTATCGTTTTATCCTCTACAAGGTGTCGATGTGTCGTTCCCACAATCTGTCTGGTAGTATCATTATTTACTTGATCTCAGATGGTTAGGTTGTCGGCTTTTTTCGGGCATCTTGTCTCACAAGTGGTAATTTTGCGTACATGAGCTTTATATAGTTTCCGTGTTTGGCAGCACAATTTAGGAATCAACAACCCCGTCCTTTGGAAGCAGATGGAATTTCTAGTAAATTTGAAGTTACCCTGCTAAGTCACGACTGTCACGTGACTTCGGTGAGCTTCAGGCGGCCAAAACACACACGATGTGTCGAAAGAAATTATTCGCATTTCAGTTAAATTTATTAAGTTTTGTGCTTCATTTCATGTTGATGTAACTCTGTAGTAACGCACCTGATGAGACACAGCGAAATATGCCTGGCAAAAAAAAATTGTGCAATGAATAGTTTGTGTCCGCATTATGTAAATTCATTACAGGAAAACATTGTTTTGAATTTATTTTTTATAATCTGTTTCTTTGCACTCGTAATAATGTTTAGATTGTTAAATAATGCTGACAGTTGGTTTAATGAGTGTAACCCTGAGATAGGGGAGGTGAGCTTTGTTACTGCCAGCAAATCATTAAGTGTGTTAATTTGAAACGGTGTGGAAATATCCCGGATAACTTGGCTAGTCAAACAAAGAGAGGTTACAGCGTTGGGGTGGGAGGGATTTTAAAATGTGGTAACCGAAAGTTGCAGAGATAATTGGGTATTGATAGTCAGACGGGAAAGTGGAGGGAGATAAAGGAGATTAAAGATAACTGGGGAATTAGGGTCATCGGACGATAATTGGGAGAATGTCGAATCAGGGAGATTTGATCAAGAAGCTTCGAGGTATACGTGACGGTTTAATTAGCAAAGATACAGAGTTTAAATCATAGTGTGGTGGTGGTGTGGAAAGGGGGGAGGAGTTAAGTATTCAGGATGATAAGGGGTGGTAATATTTTAAAATGCTTCTGCGTTTGACCTTGAGAGGACGGTTGGCACGTTGTATTGTGGTTTACAGCTTGGCTATGATATCTACATCCGACTAGACAGAAAATGCAAAGAAAGTCAAGTCTCTGTTGATGCACTAGTGCAGGTGTTGATTTTCCAGAATTCTCTACAAGGGGATGCTGTTATTTGCACAGATGGGTCTGCACTTCGCCATGTAAGAAGCGCTTGTGCTTTTACGGTTTAAGTTGCAGTTAGAATTGTGAAGCAAGATTCTGGTGCTGTTGCCTTGACCATAAATAGTCTGACTATTGAGGTCATGGCAGTCACTAAAACAATAACATGGCTGAAGACATGGACCTTTTCCCATGCATACTTTCTCAGTGACTCAATGAGTATGCTCATGAAGATAGAGAAGGACTGGGTCTGAAGACAATGGTTGCAGTCTTTAGAGCAGCCGAGTTTGACCATATCAGTTTCATATTTGTGCCAGGGCCGGCAGGTGTGCAAGAAAATGAGCAGGCTGATCGGCTTGCAGGTAGAGCTACTGTGGAGGGCGGACGAGCAATGGACCGTGATGATATTTTGAATGCTCTACGAGAAGTGAGACGTTTGCGAGAACCAAGTGATAACTGAATCTGCAACCATGACCGGACTGCAAGAATGAGATGTTAAGAGGGATGTGGCCAGACAGGAGTGATGTGCAAGAAGCCAAAGAGGAACAAGAAAGCAACATAGAACTGGTGTCGTGAGCCGCTACACTCATAAAGCAGGATTGACTAAAGCGGGGATCCGAGCACTTATGGACCGAATGGTTCGATGTGCAATAAGGATAATCTGTCGACTAACTAACTATGTACATCCTTCGGTCTAACATATTCATTTTCAGCAAAGCTTTAATGAATTATTTTACGACAAACTTGCTACATACATCCCGTTTTGACATATGGTTGTGAGTCCTGGACAATCGGTAGGCAGGCCAAACAATTTCTTGAGGCCTCAGCGATGTGCTTTTACAAAAGAAAAATATATTTTACTGCACACCCCCCCCCCCCCCTCCCTAAAAAGAAAAAAGAAAAAAATCACCAAGAGGTTTTGAAAGAGGCGGGAGCCCGAAGACAACTTATCACAGACATCATTTTTCGGGTATGTTATGAGGAGGGAAATTAGAACATGTTGTGAACACTGAAAGATCTATGGAAATAGGAATAGAGGAAGACAACGATAGTAGACTCTTAACAGTCTTGTTGCATGGCATGGAGGTGTGTCAGCTCACGTACTGATACATGCTGCAAGAGATCGCAGATTATGGAGAGGCATGATAGCCCACGCCAGTCAGCAAATCACCTGATGTGAATGATTTCGTTTAATTCGTGTATAAATCTGCTTGCAAAAATATAGTGAACACACATTGGTGCTTCGGAGTTGCAAAAAAAGGAATTTCAATTGAAATGGAACGCACACATACGTGTATGCACACACACACGTAAATAGTATACACACACGTATGCACGCCCACGTAGGAATGCACGTATACGTGTCTACATACACACACATGTATATGTGGTGTAGTAGATAGACGCTCGCCTGTGGATCGGAAAGCCATGGGTTTAGATCGCATAGTCAAATTTTTTTTTTTTCAAATGACCCTAGCTCCCAGGTCGACCCAGCTTTAACTGGTTCCTTACCTCTCAGGCAGACGCACTCTGACCTGCAAGGAAATCACTAATTAGTCGACTTCTACGACATGCTTCGTTGGGAAGCAGTGGGTCTACAATGGGACCCGGGAACCCACACGGGGGAGAAATAGTTTTAATAATTAATTGTGGGGAAAGCAAGAATAGACCCATTGCCTTCCCAACAAGCATGTCGTAAGAGTCGACTAATTGGGGACTTCCTACGAAATCGGAGCACATCCTCCTAGGAGTCAAGAAACCAACAGTCTGCATACAAATAAGTCAGATCGGGTTCTGGAACAAGACAAAATTCCAGTGGTGGATGAACAACCAGAACTTTCCGATGGAGTTTATAGCCAAAGAATGCGAAGAAGAAGAAGAAGAAGAAGAAGAAGAAGAAGAAGAAGAAGAAGAAGAAGAAGAAGAAGAAGAAGAAGAAGAAGAAGAAGAAGTTTTAATAGTGAAAAGAAACACCCGAACATCGTCAAACAACAAACATCAATTTTAATACATACAATATATCCGAAAAATAGGACATCATCATCTGTGTTTACAGCAAGTATACCAAGTGCTGAACAACCCCGAGCAGCACATTTATAAAATATACATTTTTCAAGCAATTTAAGCACGTTTGTAAAAGATGTATGTTAATAACCTAAAGGAGAAAGTCGCTGCGGTCTTGGCGGCTAGACGCCCGCCTGCTGATTTGATGGTAGTGGGTTCGCTTCCTGGCGGAGCTGGATTAATTGGGGTCAGAAATATGCTTGACTCCCAGGTCCACCCATCATTGAATTGCTACTGTGTGCAGTCATGGGAAGCAAAAGCGGCCGGCGTGATGCTGACCACATCACCCAGCAAGTGCCGACTGGTCTATAAAAATACAGGTTTAACCCCTATATTTCCACTTCCACCAAAGGCCTGGGAATGGAACCATTACTTTATTAATAACTTAAAGGAGGACCGGCGTAGTACAACGGCTAGACGCTTAGCTGTGGATCCGAAGGGTTGGGTTCAAGACCTGGCGAAGCATGGCTTGCTTTTTTTTTTTCATATCGACCCAGCCATAAGTAGGTACCAGGTACAGTCCTGGAAAGTAAAGGCGGTCGGCGTTTATAAATTATAGGTCTTGCCCAATATGCTTGAAGGGATTGAAAGGGGTCCTTTACTTTTCCCGCATTAACTTAATGCGGGTTACTAGCTGTACGCCAGACATTTTAAAATCGTTCCTGTTCGTAGACGAGCATAACTTTGGGACACTGTAATTGACTTGAGTTGGGCCAAGAACTGACACCACAGCACTCGGGGCATTCCCATACGCGTTCCGTCCCCATCTTCAGCAACCATCGCAGAGTTTTAATACTAATGGTGCCGGTTGAAGACTGGTTGTATGTGCGTCTTGCCTTTACTCTGAGCTAAGTGTGCCGGCCGAACCCTCTGATTACACCCAGGGGTATCATTCTTTCCAGACTACAAAAATCCAGTTTATCATACTAGAGAGGTACCCATACTAGAGAGGTTGTGACACCGTAATTCAGCCCACTAAAAAACCTGAGCTGCAAAATAATATACCCCTTAAAAAACGTATAGTGGCGTCCGTGACTTAGGCGTTGCGAGTCGTAATTCCAATGTCCCGCGATCAAAACCCACTGCTGCTGCGTGAATTTTTATCATGGTATGGGTCGTCGCAGGTCGACAAAGCCTAAAATAGGTACCAGGATGGCTGTCCTAGGGAAGTAAAGACGGCCGGCGTAATGCTGACCACATTACCCACCTAGTGCCGATTGGTTTGTAAAAATTTGGGATGCTCTTCCCATATGCCCTTCCACATTAGTAGTAATATATTCTACACGAGATTTTTAATGTACTTTAGTGCTATTTTTCTAACTATCTGTCTGCCTGTCTACATCTGTCGGATAGTCAGTCTATGCATATGTATGTCTGCCCATCCATTCATGGCCATTAACTTATGTCTACGGCCCCCTTTCCTGGACAGTATCAGCACATTCGATATCCACTAAATAGCGTCTCCCCCACCCCTCCCCCTGAATCTCCATAGAGTCTGCCTATCTGCGGTGGTTACAACCAGACACTATCTGGTTTGACACCATTATTAATTGTGGTCTGATTGATCACATGTAAACATGCCATCCTGTTTGTTTTCCAGCCGTGGGACCAGCTCAAGTGGACGGCTATCAGACAAAGTCTCAGATTACAACAATGTTCCTCAGAACTTCGATTCTGTGAGTCACTTTGCATATTCCATCTCAGATATTGCAGCGATCCTCAAAATTGTGGTTCTGGGGGCATCTTTAAAAATTTTTTTATCACAAAAAGGTGGTTGCGAATCCTTTACAGGACGTTGCAGAACTAACCCCAGCAATTTTTTTTTTTTGGCTGTTGTGATTTTTCAAGGCGAATTTATGTCCAGTAGTTTGCCATTGCTTTCTGGACTGTCGGCTTCTCGATACGACGCAAGGCGAAAGACCCGCAGCTGGATCGAACCCGGCACCTTTGCATTACGAAGCACGTTCGCAAAGCCTAAGCCACAGGCGCCAACAACATGATTTAAGGTTACGTCACAAGAATGGTTGTCCCGCCTTACCTCGGATTAAGCCAGTAGTCCTCAAAACATTAGCTCCGTGGACCACACTCTAGAAACGTGAACTGTCAAACTGACACGACTGTCTGTATGTACCCCTTTTTAGGTCGGTGTAAATTGGGAAGTGGAGGGGGGGGGGGAAGGGTGGATGGGGGTAGTGAGCCTGAGGATTAAGATCTGGATGGCTAGTGTTGTCGCCATGAACTGTACAGTTGTGATGTTTAATTCTGCCCTCGGCCAGGAAAACTCCATAAACTTACAGGGAGTCGAATCCGGCCCCCCGCTTGAGAGCCAGACACTGTAACCGCTCAGCCAGCCCGTGGTCAATATTCCACACTATCTATCTTCTTTTACCACACCAGAACATCACACAAGCGATAAACACCCGATGACACAAAGTGTCACCATGTGGATGAGGATCACCCGTGGAGACGTCCCAGAAACCGCGTTCAGCCATCAGACCATATTTATGGCCGAGCTATATTGCGGCCCCTGGTAATAGCCAGGATAGGGCTTCAAATTACGAAAAATTGCATCCCACAGGGGGGTGACAGAAAATTTGATTCCGCTGAATAAGGACATGGCTAACTGTGAAACATTTGTGGGAGCTCCTGGTAATCTGGTAATCCTAGTTTCAGCTTCATGTCAAACGGGTCACCCCATAGTTGCTCCACTCCTGTGCCAACGAAAAACACACGTAGCTCACAGTGTCACGCCATGCACTTAAATCAGAAGCTGGGCTCCTATCTGGTCAAATTTCTAAGTGTAGTTGTTCTATTCGCTGATTGGCACATGCAAACATACCATCTTGTTTGTTTTCCAGTTTGGGACCAGCTCAAATGACCGGCTATCAGACTCTTATCTCAAATGACACCAGTAGTCCTCAAAATTGTGTCCCTGAGGGTCAATAAAAACTGCCTTTATTGTACCACTTTGGTCTAGGCAAGAGAGGTCTTTGAGCCTGATGCTTTGTGGTCGCATGGCTGCTAATGCTGTCGCCACGACTGTGCAGCTAAGGATTTTTTTTTGGCGGGGGGGGGGGGGGGCTGACAGAAACAGAAATCCCCAGCCTTACCGAGGATTCGAACCAGGGTCTCCCGCTTGAGAGCCATTCGGTTATACAATAATATGTATCCTAACCCACACACACACAAATTGTTAACAGCAAATTTAACAATTTTTTTTTCTTTTAAACTTGCCGTTTACACTTGTTTTCTATCATCGACTATCCTTCTTACTCAGTGTTTCCTCGCATAAGTAACATGTATCACAGGTATCAATCAAATTCTTGTTTTTCAAATGCTTTTTAGATTTATCTTAGGAATTGGTAAAATGGTTTACATTTATTCGTAACATTAATCTCAGACACTAGTGATAAATAAACATGTCACAAATATATATCACTAGCGATGAACTGATGTTATTTTAGGGTGTTTGTAAAATCGCTCTACATTTTGCAAAACAAATTAAAAATAAAAAGGTACATGACCTCAGTTAAACATGTGCTTTAAAAGTCACTAAATCAGTTACAATAACTATTGCTATGGTCTATTGCTATTTGGGGACGCTGGAAAGTACCCATGAAATATTCATTATAGTGTTGTCCATAAAATATTCATTATAGTGTTGTCCATGAAATATTCATTATAGTGTTGTCCATGAAATATTCATTATAGTGTTGTCCATGAAATATTCATTATAGTGTTGTCCATGAAATATTCATTATAGTGTTGTCCATGAAATATTTATTATAGTGTTGTCCATGAAATATTCCTTATAGTGTTGACCATGAAATATTCCTTATAGTGTTGTCCATGAAATATTCCTTATAGTGTTGTCCATGAAATATTCATTATAGTGTTGTCCATGAAATATTCATTATAGTGTTGTCCATGAAATATTCATTATAGTGTTGTCCATATTCATTATAGTGTTGTCCATGAAATATAGTGTTCTCCATTATTCAGTAGTGTTGTCCATGAAATATTCATTATAGTGTTGTCCATGAAATATTCATTATAGTGTTGTCCATGAAATATTCATTATAGTGTTCTCCATGAAATATTCATTATAGTGTTGTCCATGAAATATTCATTATAGTGTTGTCCATGAAATATTCATTATAGTGTTGTCCATGAAATATTCATTATAGTGTTGTCCATGAAATATTCATTATAGTGTTGTCCATGAAATATTCATTATAATGTTGTCCATGAAATATTCATTATAGTGTTAGAAATGTCAAAAAAAAAAAAAAAAGCTTGAAGACATGATTGTACTCGTCTTTTCCTAATGTCAAATACCTTCTTCTTCTTCGTGTTCACCGGCTGTAAACCCTAGAGGAAAGTTCTGGTTGTTCGTCTACTTCTGGACTGCAGTCCTGTTCCAGAACCTGAATGTTGCGTGTGCATCCGTTTTACATATCTACTTTTTTGTATGCAAACTGCTGGTTCCGTACCTCTCAGGCAGATGTACTCCAATTTCGAAGAAAGCGCCCAATTAGACGAATCTTACGACATGCTTTTGCGTAGGTAGTAGGTCTATGCTTGTTTTCCCCCACAATAGGACCCCGGAGCCCACACGGGCAGTCAAAAACTTTCTAAAACTATCCAGGTGTATGGACCGTATTTTTAAAAGCACTTTTTAAACCCCCCCCCCCCCCATGCCCCCGCCCCCCTTACAATAAAAATGCATTCTTCAGTTAATAATATTATTCTGTTTTGTGCCCAAAAGAGTGACTCCAACAGTCAATTCCATTCACTGAATATTGCTTCACGGTTGACTGGAAAATTATGTAATAAAGTCATGTATTTCGTTTTCACAATTTGTTCTGTTTTAAATAGCGCGACTTTACAAACACCCTGCAAAAACTCACAACATATATTTCACGAACCGTTTATAACTAAAATATATCCTTTAAAACACAACAATAAACACTCAAAGATTTGGCGATCACGTAGAGCAGTGACTTTCAACCCTCTAATAACGACCCTTTAATACAGTCACCTCATGTTATGGCGACCCCCAAACAATTATTTTCCATCATAACTTCAATGAGTATGTGTTGTCCGATACTTTTAGCCGACCCCTGTGAAAGGGTCGTTCGACCCCAAAAAGGGTCGCGACCGGCAGGTTGAGAACCGCTAATGTAGAGTGTAGAAACGTAGGAGCTTCCTTCGAAGCCGGAGTGCATCTTTCCGAGTGGCAAAGAACAATCGACTGCATACAAATAAGACTGTAAAACGGATGTGCACGCAAAACTTAGTCCCTGAAACAAAGCCAAAGTTCAAATGGACCAATAAGCAGGACTTTTCGCCTGAGCTTACTTCTGGTAAACAAAGAAAAAGACAACAAAAGGTTAGTTGCGTATCTTTTACAGGACGTTGCAGAACCAACCCCAACAGCCCCTGGCTGTTGTGTGGTTTTTATAGACAAATTTACGTCTAGTAGTTTGCCATTGCTTCCTGGACGGTCGGCTTTCTTGATACCACTGTCGAAACCAATGCAAGGCGCATGGTCCGCAGCTGGGATTGAACCCGGCATCCCGGCATTACTTACTAACATCTAGTTAAAAAGAGTCATTCGCCAACAAGGACGTGTGTTTCTTCTGCGTCTTCTTTACCTCTTTTACCGCTTCTGTAGATAACAGGTTTTGTTACCTGCCCTTCTGACAGCCTTGACCATAGACCCACAGGGCGTGTAGAGTGTCCCTGGTGTTACCTTTCAACTATGTTCTTGGTCTACCTTGTGTTTTGCGTACCTTGTATGCCTTGTATGTTATGGCATACCATACGAGTTAGTAAACGCACTTTTTCACCACCATGAAGTAAACTAAGTCCTTTACTACCAAGGAAGCAAAACAGAGTATAATTTACTTATTACAATGAAGAAAAATTCGTAATCTTACTAACAGTGGACTAAAAGAGTAATTTGCTAACAATAGACTAAGCAGAGTAGTTTACAAAAAAGTAGTCGTTAACTAACAATGAAGTGAACAAAGACATTTACTAACATGTATTAAACAAAGTATTTTACTAACAATGTGGTAAACAGCGCCATTTACTGACAACCAGGTCCTTATAACAATGTTTGTTAGCTTTCCACTGAAAGCGATTAATATAAATCATCTGTTATGTTTCTGTGATGAAAACGTGGAATACTCTTGTGTCCGTTATAGTTGGGAATAATCACTCAGCACTGAGATAACAGTCTCCACTATGTCCCCCGTATATTTACATCAACAGCTAGCTCACATATCAATCAACATATTACTACGTCCTTTCCGCCTTTCCAGAAGATTGCAATATGCTACAGAGGACATCGCAGGCAGGCTAGAAAGACCCTTATAACAGATCCTTTACCTGTCCCCATTGCCCTACGAAGATCCTCCCGGGCTCGTATTGGGCTATACAAGACATCTCCGCATTCACAGACAATCAGCTACAGTTTGCGGCCTCCGTGGCTTAGGCGTTGCGAATCCGACTCGTAATTCCAACGTACCGCGATCGAAACCCACCGCTGGCTGCGTATATTTTTATCATGGTATGGGGCGTCGAAGGTCGACCCAGCCTAAAACGGATACCAGGATGGCTGTCCTGTGGAAAGTAAAGACGGTCGGCGTGATGTTGACCACACTACACGCCTAGTGCCGATTGGTCTGTAAAAATATGGGTGCTTTTCCTATAATCCCAATGCGCCTAAAAGGGTTAAAAGGGATCGTGACTTTTTTTATTAAACAAATACAGTTTATGGCGGATAGAAGACAGAATGGTCATCATCACTTGTGATGGAAAAACAACGGAAGGGGCATGGTAATAACACAACAAGACCGGTTCGCGTAAGGAAGAAACTTCCACTGTAAGTGCCTGAAATTTAAGAACCACTGTTGAGATCATATGAGATTAAAGAACCACTGTTGAGATCATATGAGATTAAGAAACCACTGTCGAAATCATATGAGATTTAAGAACCACTGTCGAAATCATATGAGATTTAAGAACATCTATTGATATCATATGAGATTTAAGAACCACTGTTGATATCATATGAGATTTAAGAACCACTGTTGAGATCATATGAGATTTAAGAACCACTGTTGAGATAAAATGAGATTTAAGAACCACTGTTGATATCATATGAGATTTAAGAACCACTGTTGAGATGAAATGAGATTTAAGAACCACTGTTGAGATGAAATGAGATTTAAGAACCACTGTTGGGATCATATGAGATTTAAGAACCACTGTTGATATATGAGATTTAAGAACCAATGTTGAGATCGCATGAGATTTAAGAACCACTGTTGATATCATATGAGATTTAAGAACCACTGTTGAGATGAAATGAGATTTAAGAACCACTGTTGAGATGAAATGAGATTTAAGAACCACTGTTGAGATCATATGAGATTTAAGAACCACTGTTGATATATGAGATTTAAGAACCAATGTTGAGATCGCATGAGATTTAAGAACCACTGCTGAGATCATATGAGATTTAAGAACCACTGTTGAGATAAAATGAGATTTAAGAACCACTGTTGATATCATATGAGATTTAAGAACCACTGTTGATATATGAGATTTAAGAACCAATGTTGAGATCGGGTGAGATTTAAGAACAACTGTTGATATCATATGATATTTAAGAACCACTGTTGAGATGAAATGAGATTTAAGAACCACTGTTGAGATGAAATGAGATTTAAGAACCACTGTTGAGATCATATGAGATTTAAGAACCACTGTTGATATATGAGATTTAAGAACCAATGTTGAGATCGCATGAGATTTAAGAACCACTGCTGATATCATATGAGATTTAAGAACCACTGTTGAGATGAAATGAGATTTAAGAACCACTGTTAAGATCATATGAGATTTAAGAACCACTGTTGAGATGAAATGAGATTTAAGAACCACTGTTAAGATCATATGAGATTTAAGAACCACTGTTAAGATCATATGAGATTTAAGAACCACTGTTGAGATCATATGAGATTTAAGAACCACTGCTGATATCATATGAGATTTAAGAACCACTGTTGAGATGAAATGAGATTTAAGAACCACTGTTGATATCATATGAGATTTAGGAACCAATGTTGAGATCGCATGAGATTTAAGAACCACTGTTGATCTGTTGAGATGAAATGAGATTTAAGAACCACCGTTGAGATCATATGTATCCCACATGTTTCTTCTCAGACGCCCATCCCTTTACCTACAATCATTTCCTCCGCTGTCCATGCTGCCTTTAACACTTCTTCATTTCATGCTATATCGATTGTGTACTTTTGGTCCTACTCAAGTTTACTACTAAATAAGTTGACTTATCCTGAACCTGTCAGGTCTTGTTTAGATATGACAACAGTGGCTGGCGTCGAGTTGACCACTTCACCCACCGAGTGCCTATTGGTCTATAAAATATAGGTTAGTTGGGTATCCTTTACAGGACGTTGCAGAACCAACCCCAACAGCCCCTGGCTGCTGTGTGGTTTTTCTAGGCAAATTTACATCCAGTAGTTTGCCATTGCTTTCTGGACGGTCGGTTTTCTTGATACCACTGTCGAAACCAACGCAAGGCCCATGGCCCGCAGCTGGGATCGAACCTGGCCTTCCGGCATTACGAAGCGTTCGCATAGACTTAGCCACAGAACCGACCTATAAAATATAAGTCTAGCTCTAAATGCCAAGGCGTGGACAAAGATCCTTTACACAAACCGTACAATAGTATTCGGTACTACTTGCTCTCTATAAAAGCTACATTTTGAACAGCTTATATACCAAAGCTCAAATCCCAGTTGTGACAACGGCTTCGGAAGAAGGTAGGCCTAGTCATGACAACAAGAAATATAACCTGACAACTAGTGTTATGGCTGGGCAGACCATATCCTCAACCCTGGTTGACAGTGGATCTAGTAGGGACGCTCGGATGGTTGGACATAGCGCTTTTCTACAGATCCTGTAGCGTCTGCAGCATACTTCCTAATGTTGTCACCTTCTTTGGAATCAACAAGTGAGGAATCATGCTAGATGGCGACACATGGTCTCTTCTACCTAGGCTGTGTGCTCTGGATAGGGAGATCCTAATCATTGGACTTAACTCCCCGTGTGGGTTCCGGGGCTCTGTTATAGGGAAAACAAGAATAGAACAAGCCTACCCTAAAGCATGTCGTAAGAGTCGACTAACTGGGAGCTTCCTTCGAAGTCGGAGTGCCTCTGTCTGAGAGGCAAGGAACCAGCAATCTGCATACAAATGAGTCAGATCTGTAAAACGGATGCACACGCAACACTTAGGTTCAGGTATGCAGTCCGAAAGTGGATGAACAACTAGAACTTTCCGCCAGAGTTAACGGCTGGTGAACACGAGGAAGACAAAGAAGAAGAAGAAACTGGCCTTAACTGACAGTGTGCTATGACTCGTGTGTCACTCTTTAGCATATCTTCTGGAAAGACAAAAAGCTGCCGATAGCCTTTCCTTGAACCCCGTAGAATACACACCGAATTGCATCAGTCAGTCGAGTATTTGTACAAATGTAGCACTCACAACGACCCTTCTGTCCCCAATGAGTCAGTTTGGTTGCAAGTGCCATGCGGTGCTAATTGTCTTTTTCTAAATCCGACGATGATGCACCATCAGCTATCAATCACATCTGGAACCTAGAGTGTACTGTATCTGGTCGTGCCGCTTGAATGTACTCCCGCGTTGACTTCTCTGCTGCTTTATCTTTATATTGTTTGAAAGGTAAGGTCGAGAGGATCGGCTTCATTGCACCGGGTGTATCTCAAATATCAGGCAAGCTGCCTGCCGAGAACGTCACAAAAAGAACGAACTCCGTAGCTTCAATGACCACCCCGGGGATCTCCGTAACAACTGCACATGTGAGCAGAACGATGCATCCATGAATCAGACCCAGCACCTTCAGAGCAAGGACGAGGCAAACTCCTTGACGACTTCGCCATGGAGACGCTAATACTTTTTGATAATGTGGTGCTTTCTTTGTCTCACGGCGGCAGTTCCAGCAACTGACTCTCAAGCACCAGGAGCCCAGTTATGTCCCCTGACACTGGAACCATCAGTACTGGAGCTCTTCATTGGTAATGGAACAAGAAAACGATGCAAATGCGGCTATTTCCCGAAGAACAGTGGTACCAATCCTTAACTCTTTCATATTCATTCATTCATCTTTGATCATACGGCTGGGAATCAACGTGCAGCTTCAGAGAACATCCAGCACAGAACAACTTGTCTTTGGAATCAAACTTCCGATATACCCGTATATATAGATGTGTGTCAGCTTTCAGTGGGCTGTAAGGTTAAGTAGGTGTAGACAAAAGATGAACACCTTGTCGAAGATGCATGGTTCTATTATCACCAGTCTCAGCTCCATCGACGACTCTAGACTCCAAAACATCACCGGAAACGATGGAGCTATGACCCGGAACTGGTAGAACCTTCAGTTTGATTTACTTCACAGATTGTAGACGTTCGAAATCTGTAAACAAGGAAAAAAAAAAACATTAGTTTCATAATCTCCTAATTGCTAAACAACTGAATACTTCCCCTTCTTCTCATTATCTACCAACAGAGCACACACTGGATCATCTGGATACAGATTTGATATCACAGCAGACAGGACAAGCCGATAGCAGCTTCGTCTCCTTTTCTTAACAAACAGCAAGGAGTATCCATACTGACGGGTCATTGTTTCGGATATCCCATAGAACTGTCGCTGCAGTGACTGGAGTTCGTGTTTTGTGTGGAACTCTGAAGAACATCTGCTCTAAACGCTTACGGGGAGAGAGAGAGAGAGAGAGAGAGAGAGAGAGAGAGAGAGAGAGAGAGAGAGAGAGAGAGAGAGAGAGAGAGAGAGAGAGAGAGAAGGGGGAACAACAAAAGAGATATAATAGAAAGAGATATATATCGAGACATAAAAGGAGATAGGTGGCGTCAGTTGCTTTAGCGTTGCGAATCTGACTCGTAATTCTAAAGTACCGCGATCGAAACCCACTGTTTGCTGTGTGGACATTTATCATGCTTTGGGACGTCGCAGGTCGACCCAGCCTAAAATGGGTACCAGGATATATGTCCTGGGGAGGCAAAGACGACCGGCATAATGCCGACCACATTACCATATAGTGCCGACTAGTCTGTAAAAATATGGGATGCTCTTCCCATTTGCCCCATGCTCGTAAGTCGTAAAATGGGATCTATACTGTTACTTTTTTACTTTATGAAAAGAAGATAAAGAAAGAAGAGAGACACGGATAGACAGGAAAATAAGAGAGGCAGACACAGAATCATACAAACATAGAAAAGAGTGAAAAAGATAAATTGTTATAAAAGATCATTCTCTTGGCTTTACAACGACTCTTAAACCGATGAACAGACGGCAAAACAGCCCCATATATAAAATTACCAAACATCCAAAAGATAAATATGAACATCAATTTCCAGCGCCCAAGGGAGTACCGTTCATTAGCCTAATCGATAATAAGGCTCTTGAGGCCGGGTCTCCTTGTAGGAACACCTGTCGAGAGGCACAAGTGCACGTGCAATGTTCACGCATAACTGAGCATGTTAATATCTCGTACATGACATTTGTTTACACAGACATTGGAGACGAGAGTGTCAGAAAGTAACGCTGGGTTAACCTTGGGGAGTTTTATATCCGGGAGACAGCGACGGGGTCATCGTACATCATGTGTGTGTTGTCCATCAAGATGATGATGACCACTCTTTTTCATCACGTATGAGTACGAAGATGACTGATGGGGCCAAAACGGGCCCGAACAGTTCTTGACAGTGAGGACAGGGAATGAGCGTTGTGCCAGGGAGAGGATCTCCTGCAGTCGCCTTTCTGTCCATCCTTTTCTTAATCAGTCTTGCTGTTCTGTTTGCTTCTCGTGTAGCCGCGCCATTGTGTAGAGTTGCACGTCATGCCTTTCGGTCTTAAGAGGCAGCCTCCCAATTGGTGTCTACATCATACTGAGAGGAAGGATGATTGCTTTCTGATAGTTCTTGGCTACCTACAGTTACATGTGCCGTCGGATATTGAACTCTTCGCTTGCTGCTGAAGTTGGAAACGGAGCGCTTATGGGAATGTACTATGACGTCAATTCTAAATTCAACATTCTTGGCTACCTAACTATTTACATATCTCCTAATTACCTGCTACCTACCTGAATGCACTAAAGATATACTAGCGCCCCCTCTCTCCCTCCCCCCCCCCCCCCCCAAAAAAAAAAAAAAACACCAAGTGTAAGATCGTCACGGAGCCGGATGATGATGTAAAAAATGACACTGACTTCCAGGTCGACCCAGCCTTCAGTGGGTACCAAGTAAAGTCATGGGAAGGAAGTGAAGGCTTTCGGTGTGCTCGTGACCTCATCGCCCACTGAGTGCCGATTGGTCTATAAAATATAGGTCTAGCCCTATATGCCCAGTACGGAGAATCAGGTCCTTTTAATTTATACATTGTATCATTACTTATTAGAAATGTAGGTGTAATTGGATCATCTCCCAGGATTTGTAATTAAACAAATGTATGGGTTGAGAACGTGTTTTATTATCATCCCAACTGAGGTATGAATGAAATAAAGTGTCTAAGGCAGTGATTCCCAAACTGTGCGCCGGGGCGCCCCGGGGAGCCGCGTCCTCTTCACAGAGGCGCCGCGAAATTTTTGAAGTTACACAAGTTTGTTAATCTCTCACATACGAATAGTGACACTTTTACTTAGTAGGTTAGGGCACCGCGAAATTTTTGAAGTTACACAAGTTTGTTAATCTCTCACATACGAATAGTGACACTTTTACTTAGAAGGTTAGGGCGCAGCGGACAAATGTAAATTGAAAAAAAAGGGGTCGCGACTAAGACAAGTTTGGGAAACACTCTAAGGATTGAGGAAACATGGGCAGAAAGTAAGACGGGCCTGCGTGTCCAATTCTTAACCCTTTCAAAACAAAGTTGGTTCTTTCGAACCTACTTACATTAGTAACCCACATACCAACGCATCATTACTAATTTAAATACCTGTGTATCATTCTTACATGTCTGCCTACCTAAACTCATGTCTGACCATCCACCCAACCCTTTAACCATCTAGTTACTCATCAACTTGCGATTATGTGTGTCGGTGTGTGTGAGTGAGTGTAAGTGAGAGAGAGGAAGAGATAGAGAGAGAGAGAGAGATAGAGATATAGAGAGGGAGAGAGAGAGAGTACGAATGTTGCTGTAGGTTGAACCTACAACCCGATGCTTACTTCCTTACACATTACAATTACCACATACGAATGATTAGAAGACCAACTAATACGTTTTTCAGCTCATACTATACTTGTCACCCCCCCCCCCCCCTCCACAACCCCCTCCCTATAATTCGCAATGGACCCTATTCTCTCGACTTTTTTTTTCCTACCTGCCAAGACCTCCTAAAATGTTATGTTCACAAGATCTTTTCGAGACTGAAGTAAAGGTAAAAAGGTTTCAGAGGAATAACAATAGACCTATCCTGCAACAGCTACTGCATAGGAGAACTGCGCACTTATTAAAATGTCCAACGTGCAGTGGCGTCGATCGTGATAACAGAACATAAAACGGACCCGTGGAACGGAAAGGAATGAAGAGGACAAGAAGTTATGTAAGTGACATTAGCAGAGTGAGAAGGAAGAAGATCAAGTGTTGGCCGGAACGTCGTGTGGAGAGGAAGGAAGATGACGCTTGACAACTCATGACAGCAACCAAATGTCTGAAGCGTCAAATAAACAAACAGGACTTCTGATTGTTTGTTCTAGCGATAACTTCTTGATGGGAGAAATCTAGTCTGAATTTGAGGTGGGCCAGAGCTCTAAGTTTTTCTTCTGTATTCGCTCTTAAAACAGCGACATGTAGTTTTCAGCTAGGTGATATTTGCGACTTTCGGCCAAAAACATCAGATGTCAGCAATCCCTAATTAGTAGCCTTTTACGACATGCTCGTTAGAAGGGCATACAGAGGAAACAAAGAAGTCTCCCACTTTTGGTGAGGAAAAAGGATAAGCTGACCGAAGAAGAAGAATAGTCCACTCTTACGACATGCTTGTCAGGGATGCAGTCTTTGTCTTCTTCACGTTCACCGGCTGTAGAATTCGGCAGAAAGTTCAGGTTGTTCGTCCACTTCTGGACTCTAGTATTGTTCCAGAACCTAAGTGTTGCGTTCACACCCGTTTTACAGATCTGACCTAACTGTATCACTGTTGATTTCTCATCTCTTAGGCAGACGCACTACGGCATTGAAGAAAGCTCCCAAGTAGTCGACTCTCTTACGACATGCTTTTGGTAGGCAGTGAGTTTTTTTTCTTCTCTCCCCCCCCCCCCCCCCCCCTCCAACCACCCCCTCCACAATGGAGTCATGGAACGCGCACGGGTAATTTGGAATTCAGGCTCGAAACTAGTTTTTACGAATAAAAACAATCATGTTGATGACGGAACAAGGCAACAAATATTCAGAATGGAAAGACAGGAAACAAATTAAAAGTATTCTGGTTCTTGCGACCCTGTAGCCTGTTAAGAGAGGCAACCGTTCTCTCGTCACGGAGACAATGTTCCTTGGTAAAAAAAAAAAAAATCACGTTAACGACCCCGAAACGAGGGTGATCTTAGGTGGGTATAGAGTGAGAGTTCGTCTCCGTTTGTGGTAATGGGAGATGCTCGCTAGCAGGTTTTGCAAATGGAATTATAGGCGCCTCTTTCGAATTAACGACAGCAAATAAGGTCAGTGAGATCTACACCAGTGCAAAACAGTAAGCACAGTAGGCGAATGAGTTGTAGAGCTTCTCTTTCTTTTTCTTTTTCTTCGCCGTCTTCTTCTTTTTACTTATTCTTCTTCTTTGTCTTCTTCTTCTCTACTTCTTCTCTATCTTCTTCTTCTTTTTCTATGCCTTCTTCTTCTTCTGCTGCTGCTGCTATGTTGGCTGCTGTTAGCTCTGGCAGAAAGTCCTGGTTGTCCTGGGTATGCTGTAGACAACTGGATAAAACAGACATTCAGAAGATGGTGTGTCCAATGCACACCTGTTTCATTATTCTGACTTATTTGTGTGTAGACTGGTTTTTGGCTTGCTTCGGGGGAGCTTTGAGTTATAATTGTGACCAGGTTAGATGCATCATATAACTGGCTTAGCATTGCTCGCCACTAAGAAGCTCTGAAAAAAACTATAGCAGTGTTAATGCAATCACAGGAGTGAGTAAAGTAAAAGTGAAGGACCCTTTTCCACACCTTTAGGCATATAGGGCTAGACCTATATTTTTATAGACCAATCGGTACAAGATGGGTGATGCAGTCAGCATTAAGCAGGCCACCTTTACTTCCCAGACCTGCACCCGGTACCCACTCAAGGCTGGGTCGACCTGGGAGCCAAGGTCATTTTTAAAACAAGTCAGGCTCCGCCAGGGAGCGAACCCACGGCCTTCCGATCCGCCGGCGACTCCCGATCACAGGAGACATACCCAAATATTGTTCCCACTGGCGACGAAGTCGTCTATTGACGAGCTAATGAGCGAGCTAGTCGCCAACTTATATACAGACTGGTTGGTGTGTTCGCTGGATTTTAAATAGCCACGCCCAACCTCTGACCAGGGAGCTAGCCTCGTCCTTGTCAGTATCGGTTATAATTATGGCGTAGTGTTTGGTGGTAGTATTTCTCCTCGTCTCTCAGATACATGCGCGCCGACTTCAAGAAAACGCCGACCCTGTCACCAATGACCGAACACCCACTAAGGAACCCGTTGTTTAAGATAAGAACGTATAGAAGTCTGAATCAGAATGAGCCATAAACCTGATAAATCACCACATGCATTGATCCACTTCTGTAAAACATTTTCCTTTGTTTCTTCAAGCCTAGGAATCAGCCGGGTTTACACGGCGGGTACTAAGTGACATCTGCGGATTGTATACTCCTACATATTGTATCACCGTGACATAATATACCAATAAAAATGGGAGCGTGTTAGCGCAGTCGATAGTAGGCTGGCTTTCAAATCCAGTTGCGACTCGCTGCAGCCCACGGTCGGTGTTCGAAACCGGTTTCACCCAGCCTCTAGGAAATGGGCACCAGAGTTGATACTCTGGGGTAAATGGAGGAACGCAGCTACAGAGTTACCAGCGGACAGCGACACAGGCGGACAATTCTTTTCAGCTGTCCGTACTGGTGGAAGAGCACTTATGGTTTACAACCGTGTGCAATGACGCTGGTTCACATCTCCCGATTTTACCTTTTTTTTTTATACCAATAGGAAATACATTAGGCTATGTAACTGATGGCGTATTTTCCCCAGTAGTTTGTTCGTTTCATGCTCATTATTATTGTTACTAAAACTATTCTTATATCAAAGCCTTGAGATCGGATGGTTTTAAATGGACAACGACCATGGAAGGTACACGCATATCGACAAATACTTCTTTAACAGAAGAGATAAAGCCAGTGAACAGAGTATTGTGCTATCTGCAACAATGAATCTGAAGGGTTCGAAATAAAGAAGAACAAGAAGAAGAAGAAGAAGAAAGAAGAAGAAGTAGAGCAAGAAGAAGAATGGGGAGGTAGAGGAAATGACGGAGAAGGATAAGATGAAAAACAAAAACAGCAACAAAATTACTATAAAAATTTATTGAAACACAAAATAGAAACACCAATATACAGAACAAAGACATTTTGTTACAACACAAATACGACGATGGAATATCACAATGACTGCATAAACAACAGCGAATTTTGCAAACAATACGAAACGCCGACGAAATTCTAAAAGAGAATTCGCTCAACGTCTAAGAACAGGCTGGTTAATGTAAAAGTAAAATCTCCATCTATTCTGGGACACGGAACAAAACACACATGTCTGATAGGAAACAGAGCTCTGGTAAACGCACGAGGCTGGAACGAGTAGAAAAAACACAGGCAGGGCAAGATATCCGCAGGGGTTTCCCGAACCATATGGCGGGTTTTATACACAGCTCGCCCCAGACATTTTCCTTCTGCTAGTTTGTACTGACTCATTCCGTTGTTCTATGCTGTAGCTTCTCAGAATGGGTAATACCGCCCCAACCCTGAGAGAGGAGAGACGCTGGGCTACTTTAATTTTAATTCACCACAGACGAAGGGACTCCGGGAATTCCCGGGATAGTCCAAACACATCACGTCATTTCAAGGTGCTTTGGCGGTTTATTTCCGGTTTCTTAATAAAATAATTGTTTTGATAAGCCTTAATCTAACCCTGACCCTAAACCCTGCTAAATATTATAGCTACCATAGTTGTTTATGGTTTGAAAAAAAAAGTTGACATACAAAAGAAAAACAGTTCAATTGTGAATATTTATGTCTGCTGGTGTACAGAAGGTAGATTTCAGGAAGTAGAGAGGGAGGAGAGGGTGTATGTGATGGAGGGGCGGGTAATTAAAATGGTGGCCTTTCGAAAACCCCCCCCCCTCTCCCCTTTCCACCTTTCTGCTACCTCACAGTTTCACCAACTTGAAACTACAAGAATGTCATTAGTTTGGCAACCCATTAACGAAAAATCCTAGACTTCATGTTCTAGCTCCAAAATGTCTGATTGGAACACCCATAACGACCACTCTATGGCTTACTGAACGTACCCTGACCACTCTAGGGCTTACTGAACGTACCCTGACCACTCTAGGGCTTACTGAACGCACTCTTCAGTTCCATGATGTTGATCCGTTGTTCAAACCAAAACCAAACTCTCAAGTCCAGCGCGGTTAAGGAATTGCATTTTGAAAACAAACAAAAACAAAAAATGCGCTATAAGTTTTAAAATCTATATTCTACACCAGCGGTTCTATAGCTGATTTCGCCACGGCACCCTTATCGGGAAAAGAAATAATTCGCGGCACAAATACCCTTAAAGCGGTTTGAATACTTAAGGGGGAAAAAGGGGCGGGGTTGCATATTTAATGTTCAGTTGTCTTTAATGCGATGAATTAAACTTTCTGGATTAATTTTATATTAATTGCTTTACGTTCATGTTACGTTAAGTTAATTTTACCCTCAAATCACTTGACCCAGAAAGTTTGCTCCCGCATCTGATATGTAAACGACCTTGCCGATAGCATTGTCTTCTGAATTCACCTGCATCCAGAACTCCGCGGCACCAAATTTGAGAACCCCTTCTCTACACAATGAATGTGATATTCTGGTGTCCTGAGAAGATTATACACCGATTCCAGTTGCGCATTACAAAAAGAGGGGAAAAAACGGTGCGTAAGGAATATATGCAGGAGCACAGTGGGATAAGCCCACCCATATAAAGTGCACTGCCCAGCTGTGAAAATATGTACCATTTCGAGTACATTATGTGCGCGCTGGAGACACGAGTAAACATTACCCACATAACAAACTGTTGTGAGGGGGCATGTGTAAATGTCATGGGTGTATGTGGGTGCAAGCACGAGTTGGTGATTTACTTGTTAAAATGGAAAGTATCAGGGAAGCATTTTCAGCTAACAGGCGGGGTAATTGTGTTCAGGGGAGCAAATGTGATAGCCATTTAATCGTTCATGTTTGTTTGTTTTAGTATCCAGAAGCCATGATTTGTTAACCCTTAGGCTCGGTATTATGGATATCGCAACCTTTCGGCCTTGATTCCATTGTAAATACCGTCAATCTGGGAGAAAATGTGGCTTTTCTGCCTACCCCCGGGAGTGAACCCGGACCACAAGGAGTTCGTCACCCGGTCACCGCGCAATCCGGTTTAGCCAACTACGCTAGAGAGCCGGGCATATAATCGTTCATAAAGGAATAAACATGAACGGGGGAGTAAAAATTGACGGAATTATGTTCTTGTCGCTTCTGCTTTAGTCGTGAAAAGCGCAGTTGGGACGAAGTGCTGTACAGTTAGGCTGCGAAATCTCCGATTTTTAGTCAAAAATATTTGAATTCTGCAAACTCCATGTTAGTGGCCATATAGGACATGCTTGTTAGGGGACTTCCCCTCACTCAACCCCCCCCCCCCCCCTCCACCCCTCCTCTTTTTCGTCACCCACAAAACTGGGCGGTGGAGGCCAAGCAGGGACGAACCGTGTTCTAGAAGAAATAGAAAAACTGATTGCTAAAGAAAGAAAAGAACTTCAGGGGGAAGGCAATAACTGTGATATAGACCTAGTGAACGAAAGAAATTAGAAAGGTTTGGTGTGGTTCATTCAACGAATCAACATCACGGCACACGGGTGTAACTCATAAGTGCTCCATTCTACTTTTAACTCAAGCTAGTCTGAGTTTAAAGCAGCTCAGCGCAGTGCACGAACTCCGTTGCACCGGCGAGGATATTGAAATTCTTGGAATTTCTAACTCTAAATTTAGCCCGAGCAGCGCCGTTAGGATACTCTTTTCGATTTCCAACTGCCAATGGATTCTTTATGTGCGCAAGAATACACACGGGCGTCCGATCTTACTACCCAGAGACCAGGGGAAATTACTCAAAGCCCACGTGAATAAAATGCTAGCCTTCACCGGGGCTTGAACCCAGGACTTCAACAGATCATTCAGAGACAGTGAAGTGAGTAAGTGTGATATTAGACCCAGGGGCCAATAGAATTGCCTCTCTGATAACGCCACCGGAATCTCGACGTTTTTCTACTTTTCTTTCTTTCTTTTTTTTTTTAAAATAAAGTCGTTGGGTACTTGACTTTTCATTCACCTCAAACAAAGGAAATTACCGAGTTCCCGCGACAGTCCAATATTCTCGCGGGTGTTATGGTCTCAGGTTAGGGTTAGAGATACGGGCAGGGTTAGTTGCAGTATCTGAGGAGGTCGAGGCTGATAACGATCCTAACCCCAACTGATATCACCCCTAGACGACTGGACTCGCCCGAGAACTCCTATATTTTAATTTTTGGGGTGAATTAAAAATAAAGTACCGGCGCTTGCCCATCTTACCCTTACAGTACCATCTACATTTTGATATATTTCTATAACTTATCCACCGCGGTGCATGTTATTTAACACAGCCTTAGTGCACATTATTTTTACGTTATCTTTTTTTTTTTTCTGTTCAAATTCCTAAATTCCTACATTTTATGCATCACTTTGTACTTAATATCGGCGAATGTGGCTTAGGCGTTACAAACGCGCTTAGTATTGCCGGGGTGCCCGGTTCGATCCCAGCTGCGTGCCTTGCGTTGTTGGTTTCGACAGTGTTATCGTGAAACCGACCGCCCAGAAAGCAATGGCAAACTACTAGACGTAAATTTACCTAGAAAAACAACAGCCAAAAATACTGGAGGTTGGTTCTACAAAGCCCTGTACAGAATACGCAACTTAATTTTGTGTGTACTTAATATAATAGAGGCCTAGACCGAATTACGCTGAGAACATTGTCTGAATTTCCATGAAATCCTACACAATATCTATCACTTTGTACTTGTCAACAGTTTTTCTTTACAGATAGAGAGAGAGAGAGAGAGAGAGAGAGAGAGAGAGAGAGAGAGAGAGAGAGAGAGAGAGCGAAGAGAGAGAGAGAGAGCGAAGAGAGAGAGAGAGTGAGAGGGTGAGAGAGAGAGTGATAGAGTGAGAGAGAGTGAGCGAGAGAGTGTGAGGAAGAGAGAGAGAGCGTGAGAGAGAGAGAGAGAAGGAGAGAGTGAGAGAAAGAGAGACATGATCGACCTCAGTCACTCTGTACTTTCAAATTAATGTTTCTTTGCTAGGTTTTATTACATGGATAGCGCCCGCCAACATCTTCGACTGCCTTCCCCCCTATTCCCTTTTTACGATAACAGAAAGCCAAGGGTTACCTTATTACTTGGCGATAGCGGCCGTGTTTTGTTACATTTCTGCATGCATGCCTGAGCTATTGATCTTTGGCCCAATAATCTTATTGCAATTACTGTTTTGTGCGCATTCACTTGCCCCGGTAATCTAAAAAGCCTGCTATGGGCTGAAGAAGACGTGGTATAAAGCCATGTTTTTGTGGAAAGAAGAGGAAAACTACCACATTATTATCCAAAAACCCGATCATGAATTCTGAGAATAATATGGGCCTATGAAAGGGAATACTTACTGTGGTGCTTCGGTGTGCGTACCGGTCTAGATCGGTGTACGCATACTAAACAGTACGTATACCAAAACAGTACGTATACCACACAGTACGTATACCAAACAGTACCTATACTAAACAGCACGTATACTGGTTCTGCTCTGTTTAGCGACCATATCACGCGTGATGTAGGGACAACCTATATTATAGGAAGTTTAAATGAATGGCGACTAATGCTAACCCTGAACCAAAGAGTATGTATACCAAACAGTACCTATACCAAACAGTACTTATAGCAAACAGTTCGTGTATCAAACAGTATGTATACCAAACAGTACCTATACCAAACAGTACTTATGCCATACAGTGCGTATAGCAAACAGTTCGTGTATCAAACAGTATGTATACCAAACAGGACATATACCAAACGAAATTTCCTATAAGAAATAAAGAGAGAATGATTAATCTGTTCCCATTAGGAAAAAAAAATATTCCATTGCTAATGGTATATTATGCTCTGATGTATCAGTTCTCTTTATGCCTAGTGGCACGTGAGGCTTCAGAGAGGACTTTCCATGCTTTCCTGTCCTGTGCAATATTCAATACAGTTTTCCATGTCAGAGATGCCGCACTCAGGTCACTTTCCATCATTCGTCTTTATGTTGTTTTCTGGGCGCCCCTGTTTTCTCTTTCCCTCTGGTAACCATATGATAGCTGTTTTGGTAGGTATATCAGAAGTTCATTCTCATAACGTGGCCAAGTTATTTCCATCTTCTCTTGGTTATCATACTGTCTAGAGTTTCTTGGTTTGTGACTTGAAGTAGTTTAGTGTTGGAGATTGTAACTGGTCAGACAATTTTGATAATTCTACGTAGACATGTGTGGTGGAAGGTGGACAGTTTGTGTGCATCCTTTTTGCTCATTCTTCAGCATTCCGCTCAGTTAAGAAGAAATGCTTGGACGAGATTATATAAAATAAATGAAATACTGCTTATAATAAAATACAAAAATATAATAAGAAATAAGAACAAATAAATCTAAATTTAATCTCAATTTACCTTCCTTAGAAAAGTCTAGTACCTACAAGGATGGTAATGAGAAGGGAGAAGTGATTAAAATCTCTCTGTGGCTTTGTCTAGTGTGTCTCAAACTTCATAATGCGGTGACCATTTAATACAGTTCTTGATGTTGTGGTGACCCTTTAATACAGTTCTTGATGTTGTGGTGACCCTTTAATACAGTTCCTGATGTTGTGGTGACCCTTTAATACAGTTCCTGATGTTGTGGTGACCCTTTAATACAGTTCCTCATGTTGTGGTGACCCTTTAATACAGTTCCTGATGTTGTGGTGACCCTTTAATACAGTTCCTCATGTTGTGGTGACCCTTTAATACAGTTCTTCATGTTGTGGTGACCCTTTAATACAGTTCCTCATGTTGTGGTGACCCTTTAATACAGTTCTTGATGTTGTGGTGACCCCCAACCATACAATTATTTTCATTGCTACTTCATAACCTCAGTGAATATATGTTTTTCGACCCCTAAAAGGATCGCGACCCACTGTTGAAACCGCTGGTCGTTCGAGTGAGAAAAGGATCGCGAGAGAGAGAGTGAGAGAGAGAACCGAGATGGTCTAGTGAGAGAGTGAGAAAGAGAGAGTGAGAGAGAGAGAGAGTGGGAGAGAGTGAGATAGTGAAAGAGAGAGAGTGACAGAGAGAGTGAGAGTGAGGAGAGAGAGAGAGAGAGAGAGAGAGAGAGAAGAGAAAGAAGGTAAACAAATATACAACAAGGTGTCGTGACTAATTTTGACTCATACAAGTTCTAGCACGCGGGTCGTATTTCAAACGAAGGTAGTATACCGGGCACAATTTTGCTTCTCAACAAGATATTTACAAAGCTGAACATATATCAAAGCGAACGTACACCAAGGTATGATTATACTGACATTATAAAAGACCCGAACGTCGGAGGAAAACTGGCTTGTAATCAGAATCTTGTTTTGTAAACAGACATATTTCGGCAACGCCAAACGTCATAGTGGGTTGGCGAGAATTATGGTAAGTAGGTCGACCGACACGAAATGAATTTTAACTGAGTCTGCATACAAATAAGCCAAATATTAAAACGAATGTGCATCAAAACTCAAGTTCTGGAACAAGACAAAGTTCAGGAGTGGACGAGCCACCAGAACTTTCCACTGGAGTTTACAGCCAATGAATGTGAGAAAAAAAAAGATTAACTGTTCAATTTCTTTATGATGTATTTAAGTTAGGCTATTCTGGCTGTTTGATTTATGTATGTGCTGATGAAAGCTCTATAGCCGCAACGTTCATGCTTTGTCTGCGTAGTTATATTGTGAAGCTCGCAGATATACTTTTCGTTCGGTCAGTTATATTTCCATGATATTCTGGCTGTTGACACTAGCTCGCTTAAAAAAGCTACCTCCCTGGGCTTTAAACAATGGAGGACTGACTTTCAGCTAATCGCCGACCGAAAACCTCACACAAAACGGAGAACTCTGTAACCGCTGCTTCGATCCCCAGCAATCAGTCTAAGTAACAACTGCACTCTTGAACTGAATGACACGTCCGTGAAACGAACCCACGACCTTCTGAGCGCGAGGCAAACAGTCTGACCACTTCGCCACCGTATGCCGCCAAGCGTAAGCGATCTATCTGGAAACTCCCCTGGTTCAGAGTGCATCCCAGTTGAGATGGCCCGAAACAAGGCTATCAATTCCCTTATAAAAAAATTTCTCCAACACACCCAGCGCAACGATTCTCTAACTGGTAGTGCGTTTGCCCTGTTGGTGTTATGTGGTCACTGCTCTGTTGTTGGGTTTTGGGGGGAATGAGGTAGGAATTTGATCGCTCAACCTTGCTGATCCTGACAGAGCCGAACTGTTTTCAAAAATTACCTCGGCTCCCAGGTCGACCCAAGTTTGATTTGGTAGCAGGTTACCGTCCTGGGAAGTAAAGATGGTCAGCGTGAAGCTGATTTGTCTATAAAATATAGATCTAGCCCTATATGTCTGAAGGCGTAGAAAAGGGTCCTTTACTTACAACCCTGCTCTGAGAATAGCTTCGGTTATAATTTAGATTTTTTTAAACGCCAAGTACAATAACTGCAATGGTTTGTTGGCAGTAGTTGTGCTCACTGTCCTAATTTCTTAAATGCTGTCTGAACATTTCTGGGTCCTCCACTGTGGTCCAGATGAGGGTTCCATTTATCTTGTCCATTTCCCTGTTTTATTGTTGTAATTGTAGCTATGTTCCTTGTATCCCAAAGTGTATTTTTCCTCCAGGGTAATTCCTATCTTTGGTCCTTGGGATATCGTCCTCATTAATGTCCTTGTTGTATGTTCTTCTCCCCCTGAGGTGGAGTCATTATAGGGGTCTGTCCTATCAAAGTCCTATGAACGTCCCTGGCAGGTATAAAGACTGTAACAAACGCTTCACAAATCAAGGAGTATATAACGGTTCACAGTTTAAGAACCCTTCATAGCGCGCATGTATCTAAGGCACCCCATCGAAGCTTGTACGCCGTGCCCTATCGTTTGTGCTTTGATTAATCAGATTCTCTATTAGGTTGGCATAATGGAATTTAACAGACAGACAAGCGATCTGTGAGAGTGTTCTTGTTCTGTGCCGACCTGCAGGTGTTAGCGTGTAGCAGAAATGTCTGCGGCCCTGTGTGTAACACAAATTTATTGCGTGTGTACACGCCCACACACACACACACAAACACGGGCCGCACTCTGGTGTGGCTGTTGCTGCGTAGTAGTCCTATGCGTTTGTTGGTTATTCTGTTTGTGTTTGATTTTAACTGTACGTTTGTGTGACTTAGCTAGTTATTGTTTTAAAACTTCGAATGTCTGTTTTTTTATTTTTGTAACTGCGTGTACCAACCTGTATGTGTGTGTCCCAGTTAATTGTTTAAAGTTTTTGAGTCTCCTCACCACAATTAACTCTTTGCCTTACATTAAACTACTTTTTTGCCCAGACGTGTCGTGTTAATTCCTTTAAGTGCCCTAGCCAACTGGGGGGTTTTTGTTTTGAACCCCTGAGTATCTCGTCTTGTTTCATAAACTGAGAGACTGTTGCTATAAAGTTCTCGAAACTTAAGTCTGAAAGTTATGAATTAAATATGTGTCTTGTATAAGAGAGTTAACATCAGATATGAACTACAAGCCATCGTAACTAAAAAGTCACACAGACATACCACCCGCCTAACAGACAAAACAAGACAAGCGGGCAGAAACAATCGTTTCTTAACTCCTTGTGTCCCTGACAACGCATCCTGCCTACTCAGCTTATGTCTAAGTGTATGAACGCAAAACATGGTGTGTAATTTTTTAATTTAATGTTTGGTCTGAGTATGCAAAATAAATCTGGTCAAATATTTTCAATGCAGCACAGTATATTCTGTATCGAAAGTACGCTAATGTCTTTTTCACTGTGTTCGTTGTTTTTGTATTTTGAAACTATCTGGGGCTGAATTAGTTAAGAACAAACACCCTGACGTATCAAACTCCTATCAACAGAAGAAGAAAATAATCAATCAAGCAGAGGGCTACCAAAAAGAAGAAGAAAATAATCAATCAAACAGAGGGCTACCAAATAGAAGAAGACAATAATCAATCAAACAGAGGGCTACCAAATAGGACGAAATTTTTTGTTATTTAAAGCCCACCCTGGCTTTTGCCAGGGGCCGCAACATAGGCAGGCCATAGATATGGCCGATTGTCTGAACGCGGTTTCTGGGACCTCTCCACGGCGATCCTCATCCACGTGGTGGCACTTTTTGTCATCGGGTGTTTGTCGCTTGTGTGATGTCCTGGTGGGGTAGAAAGTCAGTCAGTCAGTCAAGTCATTATGCCACGCCTTAGAACAGGGGACAGTCAACTTCGCAGTCACGCGTACACACAGTTTAAGACTGGCGAATCAGCCATGTGTACTGGTACCTGGGACAACAGATTACGTCCTCCGAGACTGTCCCAGGTACAATATGTCGATGCAAAACTTTTTGCCAGGAAAAACACCGATTGAAGCTCACAAAAGACAGTACTGTTCACACGAGAACCAACGCTGCAGATATTGAAAAATCTAGTTGAAGCGAATGAAAGAAGAAGTTAAGGACTTTGGAACTGAAAAATTTTTTACCGTGTAAGAAAAATTGTGAATTCATGTACCGGGAATTTAAAATACTGATTATTAAACAGTCCGGGTCCTAATATGAACACATGGTTCCTTTATCCTCAATATTTAGTTCCTCTATCCCCAACATTTGGTTCCTTTACCCCCAACATTTGGTACCTTTATCCCCAATATTTAGTTCCTTTATCCGCAACATTTAGTTCCTCTATCCCCAACATTTGGTTCCTTTACCCCCAACATTTGGTACCTTTATCCCCAATATTTAGTTCCTTTATCCCCAACATTTGGTTCCTTTATCCTCACTATCAGGCTCCTTTAACATGAATATTTTGTTTCCTTATCCTTAACACTTGATTCCTTTGTCTTCAACATTTGGTTCCTGTACATCTGTCACGCGGTTCCCATATCTTCATAATGTCCCCATCATCAGTTCTCATTACGCCTAGTGGCACATGAGGCTTCAGAGAGGACTTTCCATGCTTTCCTGTGCGGTGCAATCTTCAGTGCAGTTTTCCATGTCAAAGATGCCGCACTCAGGTCACTTGCCATCGTTCGTCTCCATATTGTTTTTGGGCGCCCCTGTTTTCTCTTTCCCTCTGGTGTCCATGTGAGAGCTGTTTTTTGGCAGGTATATCAGAAGTCATTCTCATAACGTGACCAAGCCATTTCCATCTTCTCTTGGTAATCATACTGTCTAAAGTTTCTTGGTTTGTGGTTTGAAGTAGTTTAGTGTTTGAGATTGTATCTGGCCAGAAAATTTTGATAATTTTACGTAGACATGTGTGGTGGAAGGTGGACAGCTTGTGTGCATCCTTTTTGGTCATTCTCCAGCATTCCGCTCCATAGAGAAGAACTGGCAAAATGATGCTCTTGTAGTCGGAGTTTCGTTCCTCTGCAGTAATTGTTGGATTTCCAGATTTGCCTCATCCTTCCTAAAGCAGCTCTAGCTTTGTTCAGACGTGACTGTATGTCTTCTTCTGTCCCTCCCAGTAGGGACACCACAGTGCCAAGATACGTGAAATGTTCTACATTTTCAAGTGATTGGTTACTTATGGTTACTGGTTGTTGGTTTGGACTGTTTGTCATGATCTTAGTTTTCTTTGTATTTATTCTCAGTCCCACCATTTCTGCTGTGCAGTTTAGTCTGTTACTTTTCTCTTGTATATGTTCATGTTTATGTGATAGGAGTGCTATATCATCTGCAAAATCAAGGTCCTCAAGCATGGTGAATGGAGTCCATCGTATGCCTCTTAATGTCCTATCTACTGTGTTCTTTAGTATCCAATCAATCACAAGGTTGAAGAGGAGAGATGACATAACACATCCCTGTCTTACACCCGTCTTTACTGGGAAAGATGTAAGTATAATGTCCCCATGATCTTAAGATACACCTCAGTCAAGGAAAGAAGAAGAAGAAGAAGAAGAAGAAGAAGAAGAAGAAGAAGAAGTGGTTCTCAATGTACACACTCCTAATGTAAACTTTTCTAATCTACGAGAACTCAGTCATGTTTCGACACCGTTCTTCCTTTAACAAAGTCAACCCTTAGAATCTGCACAATGCTAAACACAATCTTCATACTTCTAGCAGTAACTAGACTTGTCTCCGCCCGTGTCACCGCTGAAATTCAGATCACGTTTCTCAACCGTGTTGCCGACTTGGCTTTCCAAATTCCATTGTGGCCAGTTATGAAAGCAGGCTCTAAATCGTTTACTTACTTCTGGCAGTTTTACATTTGCATTGTTTGTCAGTCCTCGAAACGTGATGCCGTAGTACCATAGACCAGATCCAGGTTCTTTTATTTTATTTCACCCCATCTCAAAAACCTCTATAATGTCGGGGTTGTAAGCTGTGAAATGAATACCGACCAACACAAACCGTATATTCCACCCCGCCTGCCCCCCCCCCCCCCCCTTTTTCCTTACTGGACTTTCCCGGGAATTCTCTATTAAATCTCGTAGCCCCGAGACGGGGTGAGAAAAAAATAAAAGAATCCAGCTTTGTAGCTTAAAGGTTGGTGAACGTGCTTAACAATTTTATGATTCTCCAGTTATTGGGTACGATATCAGCGGATGGTTTATTAAAATATTCAGCTCTCGTAGTTTTCAAGACAATGGTACAAGAGTCGCACCGAAGAAGCAAGTAGGGGTTTCAACTCGAAATATTTCTATATTTCTAGAAACAGCCGTGGGTGCGTTGCAGCCAGATATTCGGTGCTTTATTTTTAATTCATGCCACACAAAGAAAATCCCGGGTATTCACAGGACAGTCCAATATTATTTAGGGGTGCAATGGTTTGGGGTTAGGATCTTTGTCAGCCCTGACCGTCTCAGACACACCGCAGACTGACCCTAACATCAACTCATAATACCCCAAGAACTATTGGACTTTTAGGGAAACTCCAGGATTTCCTTTGGGGTGAATTGAAAATAAAGTACCAAATTTTCATTGTGAAGTCGGCACACTATTTAAAAAAAGGCAGGGGGAATCATCATTTAGCTTGTCCTCTCCAGGCTGCTACTGACAGATTGGCCATACAATTTTGAGATTAACTATTCTCAATTCTGTACGACAGACCAACAAGGCAGACTCCATATATCCCGTTCAAACCCTCCCCCTCCACAAGTTATATCAAAACGGTATGGATACCCATACAGTCTAGATCAACTTGTGTGAAACCTGCAGTCATACACAGGTAAGGACGAGATAACTCATTGCACACAGAAAGAGATAGTCATCATTTTTGGCTACAGTATGAGAAAAGAAAAACTGAAACAGGAGACAACCTTAAAAAAAATATGAAAAGAGAGAGAAGTTGTTCCGTTGCTTTGCTCCAAACAAACATATTCATGTTCAACCAGTATCCCTCGAAAGGGGAGGGAGAGGCTTCAGTTATAATTATGACTAGGTTATGTGCACTATATAAAATAGCTTCGCATTGCTCGCCACCAAGTAGCTCTGAAAATAACTCTTGCAGTGTTGATCCGATCACAAGAGTTAAAGTTAGTTGCGTATCCTTTACAGGACGTTGCAGAACCAACCACAGCATTTTTTTTTTTGGCTGTTGTGGTTTTTCTAGGCAAATTTAGGTCCAGTAGTTCGCCATTGCCCTCTGGACGGTCGGCTTTCTTGATACCACTGTCAAAACCAACGCAACTATGGGGTGACCCGTTTGCTATGAAGCTGAAACTAGGATTACCAGATTACCAGAAACCAACGCAAGGCGCATGGCCCGCAGCCGGGATCGAACCCGGCATCCCGGCATTACGAAGCATTCGCATCGACTTAGCCACAGAGCCGACACACTAAGGAAACAGAATATATATTTCAAGCGAGAAGAAGAAAAAAACAGAAGAAGCATTGGAATGGTACGCCATCTTTAAGAAGGCGTGTCAGGGTGCAGTCAGGCAGAGCACGCCAACAAACAGTAAAAACAACGGCGTTTCCTGTTAATTATTGCATATCAGATAATTTACCGTCTGGTCGTTTCGGATACGAGACGTTATCTTGAGCAGTTCCGGTGTCAGGTTATTTTGCGCCCCATTAAGATAAATCAGGATGTATAAATCTCTATACAGGTTAGTCTTGCCCCCCTCAAAGATGGGTGCTTGCACGAATCTGCTAACTGCGCCCCTGTGCCTAATGTGGTACATTGATCAAAGTTTCTTCTTTCATTTTTTACATCTTCACCGCCTGTGGAGTCCGCTGAAAAGTTCCGGTTGTTCGTGCAATTTCTGGCTTTAGTCTTGTTTCAGATATTCAGTTTTGCGTGCACATTCGTTTGACAGATCTGGGTTCTGTGTATGCAAACTGGTGGCTTCTAGCCCTTCGGGCGGAGCCCTCCGACTTCGATGGAAACAGCTCTAACTAGTCGACTTTTACCATCTGTCTCTGTGACCTGGTCCAGCGAGATATGCAAGCATCCATACATACATGCTACATTTAGAAGATTACGAGGTGTGTATTTTCAGTATGGCTGTACCGAATATTCGCTTCGTATTCGCTTCGGGGCCGAATAGTGGATCTAATTACTATTCGGTATTCGGCCGAATACTTGCGGTCGGGCCGAATACGAATAGTGGTTACATTACACCTGTTTCGCAAGCACTTGTATTTAAAGGCAATGCGTTCTGTTTTACTGTTGCTTGTGTGTATGTGTGTGTGTGTGTATGCGTGAGAGAGAGAGAGAGAGAGAGAGAGGGAGAGACATCAAGCATTTTTCGTTCTTTCAGGGTGTCTTAGCCCAAATCAAAATTGAAGATATTGCTAACGAGAATATGGAGGTGCGTTTAAATTACATCGAACGAACGGCTGAGCGAACGAAGGTTTTGAAAGAGGCGGGAGCCCGAAGACAACTAATCACAGACATCAAAAGGATGTTATGAGAAAAGGGAAAATGGAACATGTGGTGACCACTGGAAAGATCTGTGGAAGGAGGGATAGAGGAAGACAACAAGAGAAGATTCTTGACAGTCTTGTTGCATGGCATGGAGGTGTGTCGGCACACGAACTGATACATGCTGCAGGGGATCGCAGGTTGTGGAGAGGCATGATCGCCTACGCAAGTCGACAAGGCACATAATGATGATGATGATACACTATTCGTATTCGGACGAATAGTTGGTCCCACTATTCGTATTCGGCCGAATAGTGAAAATCACTATTCGGTACAGCCCTAATTTTCAGCACACTCTATTTCCCGTCAGCTGCGGGCCATGCGCCTTGCGTTGGTTTCGACAGTGGTATCAAGAAAGCCGACCGTCCAGGGGCAATGGCAAAACTACTGGACGTAAATTTGCCTAGAAAAACCACACAACAGCCAGGGGCTGTTGGGGTTGGTTCTGCAACGTCCTATAAAGGATAGGCAACTAACCTATTTCCCGTGGGAGGTCTGGGTTCTCACACGGGAGGGGGGGGGGGGGTGGGAAGGGGGGGGGGGTGCTAGATCCACTGCCCCCCACAAGCGTGTCGTAAAAGGCGACTAATTAGAGGTTTGCTGAAATTAAATCGGATAATTTGGGCCGAAAGCTGCAGATGTGTGAACAAAAATACAACGTGCCAATCGCTTGTTTGAGGTAGAATACAGAGAAGAATTGCGCTCTAGGAATGGATAGATACAATATAAGATGGATACAATATAAGATGGATACAATATAAGATGGATACAATATAAGATGGATACAATATACGATGGATACAATATACGATGGATACAATATACAATGGATACAATATAAGATGGATACAATATAAGATGGATACAATATAAGATGGATACAATATAAGATGGATACAATATAAGATGGATGAATATTTGGATTCAGAAAGAACAGATAGATGTACACCATATATAGGTATATGAATGGGTGGGAAATACGAGGATGCGTATGCACATATAATAGACAGGAAGATATGTTAATAGATCCCCCCCCCCCCACCCCTCCCCCCCAAAAAAAAACAGATATAATATATATAAACAGGCAGATTTAGCGGGCTGTAGCTAAGAAGAAACTCTTAAAAACGACCGAGTTCATGTTTAGGAATTACTTGGTCTTGCTAAACATTTTTAACAATTAAAAAATAGGCAGGCAGACCGACAGAAGAGTGAGCTATGTAATACAAGCACAGAGGGCATTATTACATCGAAAGAGAAGGGGGAAGGGGAAAAGAGAGGGAGAGAGAGAGAGCGAGAGGGAGAGAGAGAGAGAGCGAGGGGGAGAGAGAGAGTTGAAATAAAGTGGATAGGATCGAGAACGAGATGTAGAAATTAGGAGAGAGAGAGAGAGAGAAAGAGAGAGAGGGAGAGAGTTAATCATTGAAAGAGCGAGAAGCAGAACGGCGTGAGAAAAAGATATGGAAAAGAAAGGAGGATATGATCATACGATTTAACTAGGGATGTTCCCTTCAAAGTCTGAATGCATCTGCCGGAGAGGCGAGGGACCAACAATCTGCATACGCGTAAGCCAGCTCTGTTAAAACGAATGTACACGCACAGCTCAGGTTCTGAAACAATTCTAAAATAAAGAAGTGGATAAAAACCCAGAACCTTCTGCTGGAGTTTACAGCATGTTTACACGACGATAAAGGACTGAAAAAAGGAAAAAGTAGAATAGAGAGAGAGAGAGAGAGAGAGAGAGAGAGAGAGAGAGAGAGAGAGAGAGAGAGAGAGAGAGAGAGACAGCTTATACATGAGGATTATTTACAACTGGCTTTAACGTTTATTTCCTTTCCTCAACATGCACCACACATTCCATTGTTTCACAAACTACAACCCTCCACTCAGCCATCTACCGAGACGAGACGATGAAACCCGACCGCAACCAGCCCCCAGAAATCCTAGAATCAGCAGGAAGCGTGTTTACATACGGCCCGCCATCTGCGGCTTCCTCCATGACTCCCGCCCGCGTCCGTAGTTTCATAGCTAGCAAGGCCCGCCATAAATCACCCCCCTGCCAGAATAGCAGAATAGGTGGAGGAGAAACATCTCCGCGGCATGGACCGACATTCTTGAATAGTGGCTGTTGCATATTTCCTGCTGCCTGGGACCAGGAGCGTCAACACACAGAAAGCATCAGGTGGAGGCGCAAAAGCTCCCCCCCCGGCCTTACAAATTATAAAAGGATAGGCCCCAAGACGCTTAAGCTTTGTTTGAGTGCTTAGTAATAATAATGTAAATCAAAGAGCCCTTTTCTATACCTTCAGAAGTACTGGACATATAGGACGACGTATTTTCTATAGACCAATCGACAGTCGGTGGGTGATGCACTAACACGCCGACTGCCTTTACTTCCCAGGTCTTGCACCTAGTACCCGTGTAAGATTGGGTCGATATTGGAGCCAGGGACATTTCTGAAGACGGAAAAAAAATCCAGCACCGTCCGGATTCGAATCCACCATATTCGGGTCCGATGGAGAGTATCTAGCCGCTACACCACGGCGACTGAATGATAGTAATGTGCTGAATGGCAAATGAATGTGTTTAAAATCATATCTGACGATGCAAAAACTTCAAACTGGAACAGATTGAACTTATATATCCGGCTAGCGAGGACATATATGTGTGTAAGTTGTACCCCACCAGGACATCACACAGTGCGATAAACACCCGGTGACACAAAGTGCCACCATGAGGAAAGAGATCACCTGTAGAGAGGTCCCAGAAATCCCGTTCGGTCGTTAGGCCATATTTTTGGCCCCCGGCAAAAGTAGGGTGGGGCTTCAAAGAAGGAAAAATGAAATCCTACAATATGCACAGCATAACTGGGCTGAGGGGGGGGGGGGGATATAGTCCTCTTAAACATATAGGGAGGGGCGGTGATGGGCGCTCCAAGAGCCTTATCCCTCATGCTCCGACGCTTCTGCACGGCGATTCAAGGCTGCATTCAAAACAGCGGTTGCTCTGGTGGGTTCTAAAGTCCTAGTTGGTGGGGTGGGAGAGGGGGGGGGGGTGTCACTAACTGTCCCCGAACAAGCATGTGGTAAGAGACAACTGATCATGGATGTTTCCTTGGAGAAAAATCGAAAAAAAGTGTTTCAGAATCCTTGTCGGTGCTACGGAGTTCGTGCACTGTACTGAGATTATTCGGACTAAGGCTTGAGTTAGAACAGGACCAGAACACTACAGGTTACTACCTTTGTGCCATAATGTTGATCTGTTGTGTAAACAATAAACCATTTCCTTCGAAGTCGGAATCCATCTGCCTGAGAGGTGATAAACCAACAGTCTGCACACAAATAAGTCAGATCTGCAGAACGGAGTTCAGGTAAAACTTAAGTTGGGAACACGACCAAAATTCAAAGTTGGACGAACAACCAGAACTTTCTGCCAGTTTACACCCGGGAAACGTAAAAAAGAAAACAGGTGTTATAGAGATTTTTTTCTGTTTAGAGACCACATCACGCGGGATTTAAGGACATCCCATATTATAGGGAGGGGTGTTAGGGTTTGTGTTTAATTAATGGCGACTACTACTAACCCTTATCTCTCTATAAATGGGACTTCCCTAAATCACGCAGGATGCGGTCGCTTAACAGAAAAGAACCGAGTTGGATATTAACATCTTTAACAAATTTCTTAGAGACGCCAAATTGCAAAGATTACCTGGCATGGCCGTGTATTTGTCTTTCCCCCCGATCTCCTCTTAAACTCCTCTTTCTCCCTCATCCATCTTGCAGAAGTAGCAACCCCTTGAAACGGCATCATAAAACCCAAACAATTTATGGCAGCTGATAGTATTATACAGCCCAGAAGTCCGTTGTCATTCTATCCCGGGTATTCACGCTGGAGCACCGGTTATCTGTTGCATGACGAATCGGATGGCGCTATAGATCCGGATAAGGTTTCAACTTTAGCTGATATTGTTCCGTAAGTTGGCTGATCCGTTTCCGCAAGAGACGGCTAAACCGGTTCGGGGTATTGGCCGACTGTGGAAATCTGCCACAGCGATCTTTCTGCCAAAAGGTCCTATCTAATTTCGCGCCGTGGATAAAGGAAAATATGCATTAATGCGAGCGTTTGGGTGTGTTTTTAAATGAAAATTTTTACGTAAACAAGGGGTGTCTTGTACTGCTTGAGAGATGAGCTGCCCGGTATTGACTGACATGTGTAAAGTAGAAGAGGCGCGCCTCTACTGAGAAAATTGTGCTGCCTTATGCATTTTTACTTTCTGTGTGCAAACTACAAGACTAAGCTGGGACTGACAAGTTTTTCACTAGTTTTTGAATGGGACAGTGAAGGATTTTAACATGATTTTATCTGGCACAGAAACGAAGCAGTCGTGCGGCGTCCCGTGGGCAATGATGTTGGAATATCGACTAATTCAGACCTATCAGGAATGCCAATGGGATTTTTTAAAATCAAAACCTAAGCTAAGTTGAACAAACAACCCAAGCAATACATAAGCTTAGAACAAACAACTGTGAGTCCGACTCGTAATTCCAACGTACCACGATCGAAACCAACTGCTGTCTGCCTGGGGTTTTTATCATGGTATGGGGCGTGGCAGGTCCACCCAGCCTAAAATCAGTACCAGAATGTATGTCCTGGGGAAGTAAAGACGGTGGGCGCAAGGCTTCACATATGCCCGATGCGCCTAGAGGCGTGAAAAGAGATCTTTACTTTAGAGTCTTGGAAAATAAAGTCGGCCAGAGAACACCACCCTAACCCCCGACCCTCCCCCTTTTCCTCCCTTTGAGAAAAGCTTAGAAAATGTTACGGGGTTAAGTAACCCACATAAACACGTATTTCCTGAGTGGGTTCCAGGGCCTAAGTGTTGTAAAAACAAGAATAGACCCACTGCCTGCCCAAAAGCATGTCGTAAAAGTCTACTAATTAGGAGCTTCCTTCGAAGTCGTAGTACATCCGCCGGAGAGACAAGAAACCAACAGTTTGCTTGCCTAGAGTCCAGAAGTGGACAAACAACCAGAGTTTTCCGCTGGAGCTTAAAGCCGGTAAACGCGAAGAAGAGGAAGAAGAAGAAGAAGAAGAAGAGGAAGAAGAGGAAGAAGACGAAGAAGACGAAGAAGATAACCACGGATAGAAGATGTGTTTGTCAGAATGTGTTAATGGATTTCACATTAGCTCAGACGTAGCATTAAATTTATTTACCATTCAGCGCATTCATTGTTATTTGTGCACTAAAAAGTCTAAAGCCCCTTCAGCCATATATAGAAAATTTCTAAGTACATCAGAAAAGGCAGCGGTTTTCATTTTGTGGTCGGAGGAACAAATCTAAGCGGTCCGTGGCATTCTTCTTGGCATTCACCAGTTTTGGTTGTTCGTCAACTTCTTGACTGCAGTCCTGCTCCAGAACCTGAATGTTGCGTGTGCATCCGTTTGATAGATCTGACACATTTGTGTGCAGACAGTTGGTTCTTTGCCTCTCAGGCAGATGCACTCCGACTTCGAAAGAAGTTATTTTCAAAAAATAATATAATAATTAATTAATTAATAAAAACTAGCTTTGAAACGCTAGCTTCTAGTTTTGTTTCGATTTTAACAATTATAAAATGTAACAGGGTTTTTCAGTTTACATGTAAAAAAAAAAAAAAACAATGGGTACGGTTGTAGTTCTTTTAAACCAAAAGATATTCTCAGGCTTCGATTAATCGAGGAACCGCAGGGAAAATGTGCAGAGAGGCAGAACAACTGACCTCTGAAGGCCCAGATTGATACACGGTAGCCTCCTTCATCCGCTCCCCCCCCCCCCTCTCTCTCTCTCTCTCTCTCTCTCTCGCTCTCACACACATCTGGCTTGGAAACAACATGTGTGAAACACAGGACCTCAGTATATGTAAACTAAATAATAAATAGGAAACATAGGAAATTTCGCGCAAGAAGTGTGTGCGCGCGTGCGTGCGAGAAAGAGAGAGACACAGAGAGAGAGAGAGAGAGAGAGAGAGAGAGAGAGAGAGAGAGAGAGAGAGAGAGAGAGAGAGAGATTGAATGAATGACGGTTGTTGTCAGATGCTCACACACTGGCCACTCATCTTTCACGTAATCAAGAAATGTTAAATGTTAACTAAACAGGTCACGTTCAGCCAGCAGTAGTCAAAACTCAGCAGTAATCAAAAACAGTAATAACAACGCTGCAGTAATCAAAAGGCGGCGTAAATAAATAAGTACAAACATGTTATAATTGTATTTATATACACGTGCACAGTGAGACACATCATCATCATCATGTGCCCTGCCAACTGGCGTAGGCGCTCATGCGTCTCCACAGATCACGATCCCTGGTTGACTGGAACAGCTCTCTTGATGATATCCCTTCATGCCATCATTTCAGCCCATCCAGCATCGACTCTCTTGGTTTGCCTCTACCTCCTTTCCACTGATCTTTCCAGTTGTCACGATGTTCTCCAGTGTCTCCCACAAACCTACAGAATTTCCCCTTGTTGGTTCAAGAATCGCAATTTTGTTAGAAGCATGTCCTAAAATTCAATTAATTTGGTATGTTTTCTTTAAAGCCAGAATGCATCTGAGAAAGGTGAAGAACCAGCAGTCAGTATAGAAATAAGCTAGATCTGTAAAACAGATGTGCACACAAAACTCAGGTCCTAAAACAAGACCGAATTCCAGAAGTGGACGAACAACCATAACTTTTAGCCGAAGTTTATAAACGCTGAACGCGCAGAAGAAAATACATACCGAGAGAGAGAGAGAGAGAGAGAGAGAGAGAGAGAGAGAGAGAGGGAGGGAGGGAGAGAGAGAGAGGCTTTAGAACCGGTCACTCGCGTATGTGCCATCTGACTTTCCTATTTAAAAAAAAGGGAAAAAAGGGAGGGAGGGAGTGGAGGGGGTTCAAGAAATAAATAAACGGAACTTAATCTTGACATTGTTAAAACTGCTCTTTTCGATTAAAAACCAGACACAAAGAAATAACAGACAGAAAGACAGACAGATAAAGAGAGACAGAAAGGAGAGAGAGAGTCTGGCTAAACAGCTGCGCGTATACACACACATACACAACCACACGGCGCAGAAAACTCATGCAAAAAAATTTACATCCAAATCTTCGCAATGAAAGAATAAAAGCTATTAATACCATACGCATATCAGATGGAAGGGGCACCGACAGAAGCCAAGAACGGTCTCGAAGCTAGCGACAACAACAAACAACATCGTCGGCAATAAATCTCTGTCACTGGCAGAGATAAAAATGATTCTCAAGTGTTCTGCCCAGCACACGTGGACTCCATGATTTATGCTTGGTAAATAGACAAGGAATTCGTTCGGCAGTCAATGTGGCAATCGCCGAAATGTGGGCTTTGAATAATAAACTGAGACTTGTGTGTGTGTGTTTTTTTTTTACAGTTACTCTTTACTTCTTGTGGTATACGTCCGGTCAGTATGGCGGATATACAGGCTTATAGGTTTTAGTCATCTATCTATCTATCTATCTATCTATCTATCTATCTATCTATCTATTTATCTATCTATCTATCTATCTATCTATCTATCTATCTATCTATCTATCTATCTATCTATCTATCTATCTATCTATCTATCTATCTATCTATCTATCTATCTATCTATCTATCTATATCTATCTATCTATCTATCTATCTATCTATCTATCTATCTATCTATCTATCTATCTGTCTGTCTGTCTATCTATCTATCTGTATCTATCTATCTATCTGTCTGTCTGTCTGTCTGTCTACATGTCTGTCTGTCTGCCTGCCTGTCTGTCTAATATGTCTGCCCGTCCATCCACCCATTTTTCTCTGTACTAAAAAAAACGTTCGCTCGTGAGTGCGACCGAACTCACCATATTATCACTGAGAAGACTTAATCCTAAGACCCCATAGAACAAATTCCCTCACGGGCATATATCAATCAAATTAAAACTAACATTCCATTTAACACTAAAACACACTGAAACAAAATTTCCCCAAGCTTATTCCGCCAGTGTTTAGCTGTTATCCACTGAACAACAACGTGTGTTAAACGCTAAATAGAAAAATTGATCAAGTCCTGTGTTGACACAACGGATCCGCTCTCAATGCTTTGAGCAGCCGGCTAATCCTCGGACCGTTACTAACACGCTGCACAACTATTGACGCAATTAACCCTGTGTGTTAGTTTAGTCTGTTCATCGACACAGAAACAGTGGACTAAATCACCATCTACAAACAGCGTGTTGAAGCTTGGCGAAGCCTGTTTTGCCCGAGCATTGTTGGTTCCTGACTGAAAGGTTGCGTTGAAAATGCTTCAGGTATTGTACCCACAATGCAATGGGGTAACGGCGGGCAAAGATTTCGTGTCAGGGCACTGAACCCTGTACTTTTACTTTCAGTATCTGGGAATACTATACGGCCTGTGGGTAAAATCTGGCTCGCCGAGGCCTAGCAAGTGTCCCGCGGATCGCCTACTAACTATACTGTATTAATGACCATTTAGGCCAGCTTTAGCAGAAAGGCAGAACAGGTCAACGGATATTCCAATTTTGTTAGGCCGGTCTGTGCTCACCATTGTTATCGAGTAAATTTAATTACACATTAAACTACAATTTAATAAACTTGCAACAAATTTAATTAAATATTTTATTATTTTTCTATTTTCTAACGGCTGACTTATTTATCTTCAAAATGATAATTCCTGCAATGAAATATGTAGCAAATTAATTAGATGGTAGTTTAATTTGTCTATAAATGTACTCGATAACAATGGTCGTGGGCCGGCCTAACAAAACAGGAATTTCCGTAGACCTGTTCGGCCTTACTTCTAGAGCTGGCCGTGGATCATTGTCACCGTCTTCTCCAGAGCAGGGCTACCAATGCTGGGTTTTCCCCCCAGATCTGGGTTTTTATTTGACGCCTGGGGGGAAATCTGTTTTTTTTTTTTTTATTATCCTTATAAATGTGGTAAATGTTTCGTTTAACAATCTGGGTTTTGTTGTTGTTTGTCTATGTATTGCTTGGGTTTTTGTTCAGCTAAAAAAAATCCAGTTAGCAGCCCTGCTTCAGAGTAAATAGAGTCGGCCGTGATCATTCCATGCTTGAGCCTTGGTCCGTGACGATCGCCATTTCCCAACATCTGGCCCTGAATACACTTCCTAAACAGCCTGACTCTTTATATAAGTATACATTTCTTAGCATTTTCTATCTTTCTGTAACCCCCCCCCCCCCCCCCCCCCTTTCCTTTTTTTTTTTCTTTATTTTTAAAAATCTGTTTATGAAATAATACTTGGAAGGTTCTAAAAATCTGTAATTGTTTTAAATCCCTATTCATGAAAATTAACTTGAAGGTGGCCACTGTAAAGTACACAAACTGTTATGTAAAGTACACAAACTGTTATGTAAAGTACACAAACTGTTATGTAAAGTACACAAACTGTTATGTAAAGTTCACAAACTGTTATGTAAAGTACACAAACTGTTAAAGGTACACAAACTGGTTTATGTACATTACAACAAACTGTTATGTAAAGTACACAAAAAGTACTGTTATGTAAAGTACACAAACTGTTAGTAAAGTACACAAAACTGTTACGTAAACAAACTGTACACAAACTGTTACGTAAAGTACACAAACTGTTACGTAAAGTACACAAACTGTTATGTAAAGTACACAAACTGTTATGTAAAGTACACAAACTGTTATGTAAAGTACACAAACTGTTATGTAAAGTACACAAACTGTTATGTAAAGTACACAAACTGTTATGTAAAGTACACAAACTGTTATGTAAAGTACACAAACTGTTATGTAAAGTACACAAACTGTTATGTAAAAGTAAAAAGTAAAGATCCATGTTCACGCCGTTAGGCGTATCTGGTATATAGGAAAAGCACCCATGATATTACAGGCCATCGGCACTAGGTGGGTAGTGTAGTCTTAGGCCGGCCGTCTTTACTTTCCCAGGAGAGCGATCCTGGAACCCATTTTAGGCTGAGTCGACCTGCGACGCCACATAGCATGATAAAAATCCACGCAGCCGGCAGTGGGTTTCGATGGCGGTATGTTGGAATTACGAGTTGGACTCGCAACGCCTAAGCCACGACGCGGCATGCACAAACTGTCATACCGAAAGTTTTAATATAGCATGTGTTGGCGCGGAAGATAACTCTGAACCAAACAAACTATCTACCGTATCTGTGGATGAAGCAAGACTGGTTGGTGTGTGGTGCCCTCTTTATTTGGCCAGAAAATCCTTTTAAAAAATCTGGTTAGACATTTGAACATTGCAATTCTGCTGGAAGACTGTTATTGTTGGCACATCTTGCGGCTGCTTTGTACATTTAACTCTTGTGTGTACGAAGATTGTACCAGGACCGATATTTACTAGTTTTTCAAATTAGGCAGTGACAGATTTTGTGGGATAAAAACTTCATATTATCATAGTCTTTTCCATGATCAGTCTACAAGGATAGCAGAGTCCCTAAGCAAATTCTTTATGGTAAATTAAAGGCAGAAATAGGATGTCGAGGCCGACCTCTACTACTGTATAAAGATGTGTGCAAGCCGGACATGAATGATGCAGGTATTGAGGTGGACTCATGGAAACAAAATACCATTACAGCGTGTTGTGTGGAGAGAGCATTATCAGGAAGGGAATGAGAGTGAAGGAAGAAATGATTGCAGAAAGGATGAGAACTGAGCAAATGAAAAGAAGAAACGGATTAAACACAAATGTTGACAACAATAGTCCTGAAATTCCATGCTATCATTGTGGAAGACCTTTCTTGACACAGGCGGGTCTTGCTAGTCACACTCGCCATCGCCATGGGCTGTGTCCCATGCCTTCTCATAGCGCAATATAACACAATCGTCTGGAAAGACGGAAAGATGCCAACCGAATCACGATAATAACTTCATATAAGCAATTACGACACAATATAGCTTAACACATTTATTAAATGTTCTTACACAGAAACTGAATTATGCGACGACTGGAAAGATTTGTGGGGTGGGGGGGGGGGGGGGGCGGGGAGAAAAAGAAAAAGAAAAGAAGAAGAACTTTATATGAACTGTCCACCGCGGAAATATAAAAAAAAAAGTGCTACGTTAGTATTGTGAAACAAGCTCACTAACCTCTAAGCCAGGGAACAATAAAAGCTGGGTTTATTTTCATTCCAAAGAAACACACGATGTTGTTAAATGACGTTGAATTTGTTGGTTCGGATCGATGTGAACGTTCTCAGGCCTAGTATATTTTTTTGTTCTTTGTGGCCGCGGGTAGATAACTCACGTGTGCAAATTAGTAGTAATCTGATAGAAACTGTTCTAGAAACATTTGACAGAAATGTACAGTCTTGGCATTTCATGATAACATCACCAGATCTCTCTCTCTCTCTCTCTTTCTCTTCTCTCTCTCTCTCTCTCTCGCTCTCTCTCTCTCTCTCTCTCTCTCTCCACATTTTCTCAAAATAGATATTTCGTGCTCTTATGCAAGACTGAATCAACATTTCAGTATCTTCAATCACACACGTGTGTGTTCCTGGGTTTACACTGTGTGAGGGAGGTGAGACAGATCATCTGCCCCCCCCCCCCCCCACTCATTTATCGAGGTGCATCTGCCTGAGAAGCAGGGAAACAAGTCTGTACATAAATATACTTGATCTGTGCAATGGGCTTGCTCTCAAAACTCAAGCTGTGGAACAAGAATAACGCACAGAAGTGGACGAACAACCCAAACTGTCCACCAAAGTTTACAGCATGTGAACGCGAACTAGAAGAAGAAAGAAGAAGAAGAAGAAGAAGAAGAAGAAGAACAACAAAAAGAAGAAGAACAAAAAGAAGAAGTAAAAGAAGAAAGAAGAAACAGAACAAGAAGAAAGACAAAAAGAAGAAGAAGTAGAAAAAGACGAAGAAGCCAGACGACCCAGACTAGCGAACCGGCAATACGTCCCTTTTGGTTAAGCTGTGTCTGCCTCGCTTTCTGGAGGTCCTGGATACATTTCAGACATTGTGACGTTCAGTTATCTGACAAATCTTTCACACTAACATGACTGCGTGACCTGGGAGTAAAGCCCGGCGAAGCACGCCTTCAAGGCCGATAGAAGAGACACACCCAACTCCTAATGGAAACACTGAGTAGAGGTACATTGGAGCCGCTGTTGCATCGAAAGACTGAGAACACATGGTTGAATACCCAATGTGCGGTCACGTCGACTAGGATGACTAGAATAACGTCATTCGGTTCGTATTAGCACTTTTACGAGATGTACTGGATCGTCACTGGCGCTACAGAGATCTTGCTTTTTGCGACACTCACGACAGGTTAGTTAATGTTATGCAGAGAGACCCAGTGTTACCCCCTCGACTGTTACACATTAGACAAACTGCTGTAAACGTTACATAACACTACAAGACATTTTCAAATAACTTACATTGATCACACAATGGTCTCACTGTCTGATTTCCCACGCTTGGACTTTTCTGTTCTGATAGCCCTGGACGATGGAGCGCTGCCGACCTTAGCAGGCACCTGATGATAGTGATGCACGGGAACCGTGTACTCAATCCCCTTCCTATCCCTTCTGGGTCCAAACAATTTCTTAAACTGGATTCTCCATGAACCCATAGTTTTCGTAGACCATACCCAAACACCGCTGGTGATTCCTACGACCAGGGACATAAAGAGTTTCAGCATGAAGATTTCAACGTTTGGGGTCGCTTTCGACTTGATGGAGTACCAATCATCCCTCGAAGTGTACTCATACAGTAAGCATCCTATGACTGAAGCAGCGGGTACTGTGTATAATACTGAAAAAATTCCAATCCTGACTTTCAACGCTTCAATTTTGTCTTCACCGGCTGGGCCTGTAGAATTAGAGCCTGTTACTTTATCTGTGGTGCGGGCGGACTGTCTGTGAGTTCTCAGAAGTGAGGCAAAACCAGCGACTAGAAAGGATGTACCCAAGATGAGGTAGACTATGAGAGGGGCAATGGCAAAAGCCATCAGAGTTGAGGTGCTCTGACTGCCAACGTAGCAAATCCCCGTGAGCTCGTCAGCATCCACGTCTCTCATGACGAGTATGATGATGGTTTTGATAGCAGGGATTGCCCAGGCTGCCAGATGAAAATAGCTGCTGCGAACCTGAATTGCTTCGTGACCCCACTTGAGCCCTGTAGACAAGAACCAGGTCAAGGTGAGAATGACCCACCATAAAGAACTGGCCGTGCCAAAAAAGTACAGCAACAAAAACACGATAGCGCAATCGGTGTTTTCCAGCCCTTCTTGGATAAGTATGCTCTGTCCACTCTGGCTTTCCGTGTCACAAGCGATGTCTTCTCGGCCGGCAATCAGTCGAACGATGTAGGCGATACTGTATATATTGTAACACATTGCCATTAAGATAATGGGCCGCTCTGGGTAGCGGAAGCGTTGGGAGTCTATCAGGAACGTCAAAATTGTAAAAAGAGTGGAAGCGAAGCAAAGGCCGGCCCAAACCGCCATCCATACATTAGCGAAGTATTTATTGTCGTCAGTGAATGCATCGTTCTGACCGCATAGCAAGGCGCAACGGTCTGTTCGATTGATGTATGTATACTTCATAAAGTTGCGATATCCCAAATGTACGCACGGCTTGTAGTTTAGCTTTGGAAGATCTGGCAGTCTGAAGTCTGGAATGTCTTTGCCTCGAGATCCACCTCCATACCTTGATGTCGCGTCTGTTGTGTGTTCGGGTCGAGGTCGTCGTATCGGTGGTACCGTATGTTTGTCGTTCTCATCATCAGGCCCCTCCATACACATATGTTCGTGGTTGTTTTCCGTAGGAAACTTGGTACAGTTTAGAGCTCCGGGCCAGGGGTAACCAAATTCATGCAGCACCGGTTTACAACGATCCCGAACACTCTCACACAGCGGCCTACACGGGCCTATTGGCGTGATGACTTTTTCTGTACACATCGGAACGTATACCGAACACAAGAAAAACTTTAGGCGACTGGAACAGCCGTACTGAATCAAAGGAGTAAACGTCTGCAGTTGCAGAATAGCATCTTCCTGATCCAGCTGGTCCGCCAGATTTGGCATTCCTGTCACGTTGTAGCCCAGCCCTCGGCACATGGTCGATCTGATTACTTCACATGACCTGACAGTTTCCGAGCCAAACGTCGAGTAAATTAAACATACCAACACAAATATGCATTGTTTTAATCGAGATGTATTCATTACGCTTTTGCCGTATGTCTGCGTAAACAGATTGGAAAAACTGTTACTAGCCATGTTTTTTATTAACTATTTAACTAGACCGCTAGAATCATAAAACTAAACAGTATATACGACGGAACTGGGGGTAACACAAGAAATGCCTCACATTGTGTGTTAAAACTCGAGATAAATCCTCAAATTAACCCGATAGGCGCAGACAGGGCGTGCAGTACTTACGTGTGTTTCACGTTGGAAAGTTTACTTAATCAAATTTACTTCCAGTACGGAATATTTAACTAACACAAACAGAATTATAATATTCTCCAATATTCTCCTTCATTCACGAATAAATACCATAAGCTACATTATTCGTTCGCATTGTTTGTGAAAACTACGAAAAGTGTACACACACAAAGATCGGTAAAATCCCAAGTTCCTTCGTTGTTGTTCAGCAAGTGGAATGCAGTGCACGCACCAGCTTTGAACCAAGACTAAGAAGAGAAGACCTGCGCGGCGGCGGTGAAACAAGCAGCGTTGATATACCCTCTCGCTTTCTCCTCGGGCAGTATTGTAGTGTTCTCGCGCAGAAAATATTGCAGCCAGTCTCTCTGTTAGACCCGAGCTGTTCACACGCAATGCATCCAATGAGAACCGGGCTTTTTCCAGACGCTCCACCCAACCGCTTGATTTACCCGTGGTAATGGGTACGCATCAATCATTATCGGTTGCTTGTCAATCAAAATGAGGTGTCCCTTTTTTCTTCTTCACTAGGGCCTCATTGCCTGTCGCCTTAACAATAATAGTTCCATTCATTACCTGTTCTTTGATACGCACTGGTCTATTCAGCGGCGCCGAGTAAAGGCCGAATCTGAATGGCACTAAAGGTGATTGAAATAACAGCCAGAATAATCCACAAACACAGGCAGAAACTAGTGTAGCGTGGACACAGGAACAAATCCGACATGTAGAAAGCCAAAGACACAAACCGTGAATAATCGGCCAAGTAGAGCTGGGTTTTTGGCAACCATTCATACGATGTTTTTGAAAACTCCAAGTGTCAATACCAGCCCGGGTTTGTGTCAGAAATACCGCGGCATGCCCCAGTGGCATCATTCACCTGCGTCAAACCAGAAATAGAACGCTTATACTTTTGAACAAACTGTTTTTAAATTGGGTTTCTTTTGCGAAGTGGGGTCTGTACGCGAACGCCCGGGTTGCAACTTTGCAGCGATAAACTGTAATTTATGTCTTTGTGAGAATGATCTGGTTGGCAGCGTTAGTGCGGAGGATCTTGTCTACAGACTAGAGATGTTACATGGTTCAGTGTGTGCATGGTTGCCTCTGTAACTGTTGCTCACTGGATGGTTTCCATATTCACAGTAATGATGATGTTTATAGCAGGCAAAATGGCTACATTCCGTTAATCGTCTGCTTCATTTGACAGGTGAAAACCTCCAGCGTTTAAGATCTGCTGACGGTTGTAAGTGGTGTAATGTTGGCGCCAGCCCTCGGGTGGGGGGGGGGAGGGGGGGGGGAAGTTACGGAATATGATTTCAGTCATTGTACGACACAAGATGACGTTATCATTATCAAGCGAGCAAAGTTGCATTGCTTCGTCAAGTCTTTGATTCGCTAAATTCCATTTCGACAAGTATGTTTATTTTAGGCTTTTATTAAATTCGCTTTGTTTGTTTGTTTGTCTGGTACCGTTTTTGCGTTCTATTTTTATACTATTTCTTGATAAGCTATCGGGCTAAAACGTTGCACACATACGCCTTATGGATGACAGCGCAGTAGAGTGAAAAACTATTCCTAAGAGAAAGGTGTTTTTTTTAATGGTCATTTTCGATGTCCAATAAAAAATATATATAATTGTAAAGCCAGTGAATAAGATATATATTTTTAAACGAAAATAAACCTTTTAACGTGGGAGATCATTCATTATTTCATATTGGAACAGTCTTTGAAAATGATATACATATAATTGCATAGTTCAGAAAGCAATGGCAAAGTACTGGACGTAAATTTGCCTTAAAAAACCAAAACAGCCACAAAATGCTGTGGTTGGTTCTGCAGTGTCTTGTAAAAGATACGCAACAAATAAACTTAACTCATTGTATAGTATCTGTTTATACCAACTTACTCAAATGCATAGAGATAACTGCGAGAGAATTCCCATTGCCTTCTGCAAATAATATCCATTGTGACAAATTTATGTGAGCGTTAAGACGAAGAGCATAAATCCAATCATTCACAGATAATTATTTCATAATTCTTTAAGTTGATGGACTTGGCATGCTTACCATATCAAAGAGTCAGCTGATAAATCTTGAACGCATACAGAATGAAGCCATGCGGGTCATTCTGGGTTGGAGAAGAGATACCAGGTAGTGTGGATGCGATATATACTTTGACTGCCTACTTTTGCAGATAGGCTCAAAGTTCTGCAAGCAAAGTAGCTGCGGACAAGAGGCACTGAATAAAGCTCCGGATAGAGCTAACGGTCACAGACTGAAAAGAGGAAAGTCTTGGATGGCGCAAGCTGAAGACACATTTGGACATGTGCGCAGGCTTGATAAATTTAGGCGAGTAGAGGAGTGGGTCAATGTGTCCGATCAGGTTTCAGATTTGTGTAGGGTTCTAATCACTTTGGAACTTGACTGCAGGGATTGGCCAGCTGGTGCTGCAGAATCAGAAGTTCAACAAATGATTCATGACAATTCCCGCCCAAGTGATGTGTTTGTATATACAGATGGCTCTGTGTTAAGGGGCAGACGAAGTGCATAGGGGTTCATAACGAAGAGAAATGGACGTTGCTTGGTGCAACAAAGCCTGATGATATCACAAATTCTAGTTTGAGAATGAAGGTGGAGGCAGTCACTGCTGCCTTCCGTTGGCTTGAGAATCAACTGTACGCACATGTCGTCATTATAACTGACTCAGAGAGCATTCTGAGAAAGTTAGAGACAGGCATGCTCCGTGCAGAGTGGCAAGCATCACTTAAGAGGTCTAGGGTAGTTGGCATCCTTTGAATATTTTCTTCCAGTGATGCCGGTGTGGTGGGAAATGAGCAGGCAGATAGACTGGCTAACTGGCTAGTTCTGCACCACTTGGTGGTGAACTCATGTATGACAATCTGGATGTTGTGAGGGTCCTTTGGGAGCGATTGAACAGTGCCGATGAACGTATAGATCATTACGGTCTGAGGAGAATGGCACTGCGAGGAGTTACAAGGGGATCTGGCCGACGCTCGACACTCAGGGGGAAGGCGAGACGGATATACAATCAGATAGTTACTGGTACCATCGGAATTTTCACTCTTCGCTTGCTGCTGGAGATTGGAACGGAGCGCTTATGGAGGTGTCCCGAAAGCTGTAATGTCGATTCTTAATTCAACATTCAACAGTCTACTTCTCCTGTTTTATATATATATATATATATATATATATATATATATATATATATATATATATATATATATATATATATATATATATATATATATATTTTAAAGAATCTTTTGTTGTTTTTGACGATATCCTCTTCTTCTTTTGCCTTTCTAACCGCCCATGGAACAAAGGTCCTCAGCCAAGTCACGCCAAGTCGTTCTATCTTTCGCTATCGCATGCAGCTCTTCCAATGTCCTCCCCATTTTTTCAACTACACTCTCCAGCAGGTCCATGTGTTTCTAGGTCTTCCCTTGCTACCTCCATTGTTCTCCCTACACCATAAAAAGTTCTAACGTTCCAGGTGCCAATTCTGGAGGTTTTCCTAGGCGAAAGAAGGTACCTCGACGACCCGGACTTGTTTCGGCTTTCTCCGCCCCGTGTCATCATACTTACTTTACGATAACTATAGCTTTCCATTTTTATGTTGTCTAGTGTGTTCTTCTATCTACTTCTTTCTATGAGTGCCGATTAATACAATTTCTGTTAGTTGATTAATACTTACTTTACCAGAAGAGCCTCCCCTGCAAGATGTTTGCTGCTTATTTATGGAACCATCTTCCACTTGATCTGAAAAGTACAAAGAGTTCCTATTCATTTTAACGCGAACTTTTTCAGCTCATGCCTACAAGTGATTATATGCCACCTTAAATGTAATTATTAGCCCGTATTGCATTATCAGTTTATAGTTAAATAAGGTGTTTATGATACGTATGTATGCGTGTATGCTGACTTGTAAATGTGTAATATGTATGTATAGGCGTGTTTGTGCATGTGTGATTCTGTAAATGTATAAGTGTTTGCATTGGTAATTGTATAAGATCGTGTGTGTGTCTGTGCATGCGTATGACTGTGTGTGTGTGTGTGTGTGTGTGTGTGTCCCTGGGTGTCTGTGTGTGTGTCTCGGTGTGTATGTGTCTGTGTTTTTAAGTCTGTGTGTGAGTCTACGTGTACGTGACTGTGTTTGTCTCTGTGTGTGTGTGCATGCTTGAGTTTATGTGTACCTTAGCGTGTGTATCTGTATTGGGGTACGTGTCTGTGTGTTTATGTGCTTGCGTGTGTGTGTGCCTGTGCTTGTGTCTGTGTGTTTATGTATGTATGGATATGTCTATGTGAGTGTTTGTCTATGCACGAGTGTGTGTGTCGGCGTGTGTGTGTTTGTCTTTGCGTTTGTTTGTCTTCGCGTTTGTAAGTGTGTCCGGTATGTGTTTCGGTGTGCGTGTCTACGTGTATATGTATATGTCTATGTTTGTGTTTGCGTGTAATGTCTGCGTGTGTGTCTGTGTGTATGTGTCTGCGTGTGTATCTACGTGTGCATCTGTGGGTATTTTCTGTATGTGTGTTTGTGTCTGTATGTGTGTGCTGTGTATGTTTGTGTGTCTGTGTCTGCGTATGCGTTGTTGCGTGTTTGTGTCTGCCTGAGTGTCTGCGTGTGTTTCTACATATGTGTGTCTGTGGGTGTGTTTGTCTGTGTGTGTTTATACATGTGTTTCTGCATTTTTTGCGTGTCTGCCTGTATATGTGTGTATGTCTGTGTCTGTTTGTGTCTGTGTATATGTCTGCGTGTATGTGTCTACCTGAGTGTCTGCGTGTGTATGTCCGCATGCATGTCTGTGTGTGTGTGTCTCTCTCTCTCTCTCTCTGTGTATCTGTGTGTGTGTCTCTGTGTATCTGTGTGTGTGTCTCTGTGTATCTGTGCGTGTGTCTCTCTGTGTATCTGTGTGTGTGTCTCTGTGTATCTCTGTGTGTGTGTGTGTCTCTCTGCGTATCTGTGTGTGTCTCTCTCTGTGTATCTGTGTGTGTGTCTGTGTGTGGGCATGTGTGTGTGGCTCTGTGTATCTGTGTGTATGTCTCTCTGTGTATCTGTGTGTGTCTCTCTGTGTATCTGTGTGTGTGTCTGCGTGTGGGCATGTGTGTGTGTGTCTGTGTATCTGTGTGTCTCTCTGTGTATCTGTGTGTCTCTCTGTGTATCTGTGTGTCTCTCTGTGTATCTGTGTGTCTCTCTGTGTATCTGTGTGTCTGTTTGTGTGTCTCTCTCTGTGTACCTGTGGGTGTGTGTCTCTGTGTATCTGTGTGTGTGTGTTTCTCTGTGTATCTGTGTGTTTGTCTGCGTGTGGGCATGTGTGTGTATGTCTCTCTGTGTATCTCTGTGTGTGTGTCTCTGTGTATCTGTGTGTGTGTGTGTCTCTGTGTGTGTGTCTCTGTGTGTGTGTCTTTCTGTGTTTCTGTGTGTGTGTGTCTGCGTGTGGGCATGTGTGTGTGTGTCTGTATGTGTGTCTGTGTATGTGTCTGTTGTCTGCCTGTGTTAATGTGTGTCTGGGTGTGAATGTTCCTGTGTGTATGTCTGCGTGTGTGTCTGTATGTGTGTCTGTGTATGTGTCTGTTGTCTGCCTGTGTTAATGTATGTCTGGGTGTGTCTGTTCCTGCGTGTATGTCTGCGTGTGTGTGTGTCTGTGGGTGTGTCTCTCTGTGGGTATATATGTATGTATGAAGGTAGGTAGGTATGGACTATGGACGATCATCTGTGTCAAAGTTGACTGAAAGTGCACGAGACAGAAGGCTGTGGATAGAAATGACTACCAACGCCACACGCCTCCTCCCCCCCCCCCCCACCCTTGCGGATTGGAATGTCGTGGGTTAGCGACCTGGCGGACTTTTTAAATTATTTTTTATTATTTATTTTTCTAAATGACCTTGATTTCCAGGTCGACCCAGCCTTGAGTGGGTACCAGGTGCAGTCCTGGGAAGTAAAGGCAGCTTGCGTGATGCTGACCACATCATCCACCAAGTGCCGATTGGTCTATAAAAATATTGGCCTGGCCCTATATTCCAAAACGTCCAAAAGCGTAGAAAAGGGACCTTTATTTTACTGTTACTTTTTCTATCGGTGTTTGTTCATAAACGGTCTTTGAATGCCTGCCTTGACAAATATGTGTTCCTATCGTTGCTGCTTTTGTGACCAAAGAATCCGCTCTTTCATTATCTCGCACACATACATATCCCGGCCAGTATATCGATGTCCCTGTAAAGTTGACCTGCAGAAGCTTTGAATCCACTCATGCCACAAATGCTCAATGTGGAACATTCCACAAAACTGACAGAGAATCAGATACTATGATTTCTCTGGTAACGCTCTCTCTCTCTCTCTCTCTCTCTCTCTCTCTCTCTCTCTCTCTCTCTCTCTCTCTCTCTCTCTCTCTCTCTCTCTGCAATATTCTGGCCTCCATCTATACCTAAAGGTTTGAAAAAAAAAAAAAAAACCCCCATCATCTGTTTTGTTCAGCCACGACCTCTTCCTGGAACTATAGCCGAGAAACCCAGGCCAAAGATTGAACCGGAGCAGAATCATCGATGTTTACTCTCCTGGCATTTTCAGCTGTAGGTGTTTGTAGCTCTACTTCAGCCCTGCCATTACAACACACTCTCTACATTCTCTTCCAACCTTGATGATGATGATTATAAAATTAGAGATTGAACCAGCTATCTGTCCTGCTTGTCTGCGCCACTTGAAGTTACAGAGGTTTGTGACGCCTTTAGGTTCAAGTCTGAATGTGAACAGACTGACATACATATACAATTGTACTAACTGACACAATTCTATAGACTGCCTGTTCTTCTAACTGAAATACTTTTATAGATTGATACAGCTGTACAATTTGACACGATTGTATCACTACCGGCTCCAGCTGACTGGGCGTGCTGCTGACGTTTCACAATTTCTAGCCAACTTTCATTGGCTCTGCACCCCTGGGCACACGCTTACTGTACCCCAGGGTGCCTCAGCACCCAGTTTGAGAACCGCTGCGTTAATGCATTGTTAGCCTGACCCGGTGACGTCAGCAGCATAACCCATCATCTGGAGCCGGTCGTGACTGTATAAGTGGACAGTTGACACTTGTGCAAATTGGCATGTTTTCAGGGTGGACTTAGGATGTTCAGCTTTGGCTACCTGGTACAGGCCGTGATCAATTATCTGTCTTCGGTCACCGTGATCGTCCGGAAACCCTGGGCCCTACAGAAGGCCTGGTTCAGCAAGCACAACCTCAACCTGGCAGCGTTTTTGGGCGGCTACTGTGCCGTGTTTAGGGTGAGTGTTTCTGGCCCTGTGCGTGGTTTACATGTGTGTTTGATTGCTGCTGTTAAAGGCACACACAGAGAGAGAGAGAGAGAGAGAGAGAGAGAGAGAGAGAGAGAGAGGGGGGGATACAGAGTGAGAGAGAGAGAGAGAGACAGAGTGAGAGAGGGAGAGAGAGAGAGACAGAGTGAGAGAGACAGAGAGAGACAGAGTGAGAGAGGGAGGAAAGAGATAGAGATGGTGGGGGAAGCGGCTATCATATGTTTTATTTAATGTTTTTTTAATATATACAACCATCCCGCATTAAATATACAAGCATGTCCTATATTTGACTTCATGTATATACCTGTCAAAGGTGGAGCCCATGTTTCACCGGCCTCCTGATATAAGTTTTCTGACAGAAGGATCGAAGAAGAAGAAGAAGAAGAAGACTTGTACAGTCCATGAATGACTTCATGAACATGCCCATGATTGACTTAATGTACAGCACACGTTTAACGTGTACAGACCATGTTGTTTAACTTGTGCAATCCATGATTGGCATGTACAGTCTATGTTTGAATTGATAAGCAGCCCATGTCTGATTTTATATATAGCCCATGTCTGACTTGATATATAGCCCATGTCTGACTTGATATTCAGCCCATGTTTGACTTGATATATAGACCATGTCTGACTTGATATATAGCCCATGTTTGACTTGATATATAGCCCATGTTTTACTTGATATATAGCCCATGTTTGACTCGATATATAGCCCATATTTGGCTTGATCTATAGCCCATGTTTGACTTGATATACAGCCCATGTCTGACTTCAGATATAGCCCATGTTTGACTTGTACAGCCCATGTTAGACTTGATATACAGCCCATGTCTGACTTGATATACAGTCCATGTTTGCCTTGATGCAGTCTATGTCTGACTTGATATATAGCCCATGTCTGACTTGTACAGCCCATGTTCGACTTGATATACAGCCCATGTCTGACTTGATATACAGTCCATGTTTGACTTGACGTAGTCTATGTCTGACTTGATGTACAGTCCATGTTTGACTTGACATAGTCTGTGTCTGACTTGTACAGCCCACGTTTGACTTGACGTAGTCTATGTCTGACTTGAGGTACAATACATGTTTGACTTGAGGTACGGTTTATGTTTGGCTTGAAATACAGTCCCCTCGTGTAACTGACTTCAAGAACGCTTACCTTATAACCTGTCGTAAACAGTTGGCAGTGCTACACTTCATACATTCCAGTAAAGACTTGCATTATCGCCTAGGGAACATTAGTTAGTTGCGTATCATTTAAAGGACGTTGCAGAACCAACCACCTCCCCCCCCCTCCCCCAGCATTTATTGACTGTTGTGGTTTTCCTAGGCAACTTTTTCGTTCAGTAGTTTGCCGTTGCCGCTGTACGGTCAGCTCTCGGACAAATCGTCCGCAGCAGGGATCGAACCCGACACCCCGCCATTACGAAGCGCGTTCGCATCGCCTTAGCCACACGCGCCGACTAGTACACATTACACAACCTTAATTGGATAACTATACAAATTCCTGTTATAGGTCTATCGTGCAGTATAGCCTGCTTTATTAATGACATCTAAATTCGGTAAAAACCATACTGGGAAAGGTCGAAGACAAGAGAGCAGGCGGTAGGCAATGAGACAAGTGGGAGGACAACTTTAAGAGATGGACGAGCAGCGGTCTGAGAGTGTACAACCAGGACAAGACACAGTGTTGGAGATCCATTGAAGCCAACCTTCACTGTGAAGTCGGCACCTGATTAAAGATGAATTTGGTACGCCCAGTCAAGGGTGCTGGAACCTGGGTGGGGGATGAGAGGGCGCTAAAAGCTGACATCGTTGGAACCTGGAACCTGGGTGGGGATGGCAGGGCGCTAAAAGCTGACATCGTTGGAACCTGGAACCTGGGTGGGGATGAGAGGGCGCTAAAAGCTGACATCGTTGGAACCTGGAACCTGGGTGGGGATGGGAGGGCGCTAAAAGCTGACATCGTTGGAACCTGGAACCTGGGTGGGGATGAGAGGGCGCTAAAAGCTGACATCGTTGGAACCTGGAACCTGGGTGGGGATGGGAGGGCGCTAAAAGCTGACATCGTTGGAACGTGGCGCGGTGATTTATGTCACAGGCGTGAGGGGAAGTTAAGTCCAACATGATGTGTATAAGGAGATACTCCGTACGTCACTCGGGCGCCAGTCCTTTACTATCCTGGTTGTACGGAACCTCACGCAAGACCCCTACAGCACGTCCTCGTCGTGCGCCACGGATAATGTCTCAAATGAGCATTAACAGAGCTGTCAGGGGATCTCGGAGTTCGGCGGCCCCCAGAGGTGATGTGTCCTTGTGGCTCTCATCAGCCCGCCCCCAAACGCTTGGGTGAAAAATGTTATCAAAACTCATTAGGAACATGAGTAAGTTTGCCAAACGTACAGCCAAAATTACAACCCTTGGTTAATAGACTGCGGAGTAAAGAGAACACTGTTCACTGCACATCCTCTGTTAACCCTCAGTGTCGTCGTCACCGCGCTGAGATACACCACAACAGCAACCATCCATAGGCTGGCCATCCTTGTTAACCTCGGTTAACCCCCAGTGTCGTCGTCACCGCGCTGGGGTACACCACAACAGCAACCATCCATTGGATGGATAAGCCTAAATGTCCGACAAAACTAGATCATACGGATCAAAATCTGACCATCAAAATTTGCATTGAACTGAAAAAGACCGAATGTCCACACCCAAAGACCCCACTCGCCGCCCGAGTGTTGGGACACAAAACTGATAACGATATGTCTGATGCAGGATGTAAAATTCTGGCGGGCTAACGGCTCGTCAAAGAAATTCAACGTGCGAGGAAAAAAAAAAAAGAATGTACCTATCTGTGTGGTCACAAAAGTCCAAAACCCACGGGCTGCTCCCCGCTGACTTCCAGAGGGCGCAGACCCTGTCGAGCGGGAGGCCTGATACGGTTGTGAGGTTAAGCAGGCATGTGCAGGACGTGACGATTCCTTGGGTGAGCCCAGAACCAGAGCGCCATGTGCCGGCTCTGCATGCATGGAAGCCTCCTTGGATGGCGGGGAATGCCCATGATCTGCCCCTGCCTTCCCTTGAGGGCTAACTGTTCCACAGGGGACTGCCCCAAAGGGGTACTCCGGGGGCAATACCTGCGGCGAAGGAGACAAAGTGGACACCACACAAGTCAGGCTACGTCTCGACCCACACAAAACAATGGCCACAGTCACCCTAGAAATAGGCCTGACGTCTTCCTTCGAAGTCGGAGTACAGCTGCCCAGGACGCAGGGAAATTAAAAACGGTTGTACACGCAAAAATCAGGTCCAGGTGAAAGCCAAAAGTCCAAGCGGACGATTATCCTGGACCTTCCACTGGAATTCACAGCCGGTGATCGATAAAAAAAAAAAAAAAATCGTTGGAACCTGGAACCTGGGTGGGGATGGGAGGGCGCTAAAAGCTGACATCGTTGGAACCTGGAACCTGGGGGGGGTGGGAGGGGCTAAAGCTGAAAAAAACGTGGAACATCGTTGGAACCTGGAACCTGTTGGGATGGGAGGGCGCTAAAAGCTGACATCGTTGGAACCTGGAACCTGGGTGGGAATGGGAGGGCGCTAAAAGCTGACATCGTTGGAACCTGGAACCTGGGTGGGGATGGCAGGGCGCTAAAAGCTGACATCGTTGGAACCTGGAACCTGGGTGGGGATGAGAGGGCGCTAAAAGCTGACATCGTTGGAACCTGGAACCTGGGTGGGAATGGGAGGGCGCTAAAAGCTGACATCGTTGGAACCTGGAACCTGGGTGGGAATGGGAGGGCGCTAAAAGCTGACATTCGTTGGAACCTGGAACCTGGGGTGGGGATGAAGAGGGCGCTAAAAAGCTGACATCGTTGGAAACCTGGAACCTGGGTGGGGAATGGGAGGGCGCTAAAAGCTGACATCGTTGGAACCTGGAACCTGGGTGGGAATGGGAGGGCGCTAAAAGCTGACATCGTTGGAACCTGGAACCTGGGTGGGGATGATTAGGGCGCTAAAAGATCTGACATCGTTGGAACCTGGAACCTGGGTGGGGATGAGAGGGCGCTAAAAGCTGACATCGTTGGAACCTGGAACCTGGGTGGGGATGAGAGGGCGCTAAAAGCTGACATCGTTGGAACCTGGAACCTGGGTGGGGATGAGAGGGCGCTAAAAGCTGACATCGATGGAACCTGGAACCTGGCTCCCACCCCCACCCCCAAAAAGAAATTGTTCAGGTGGTTAAGCTGTCTTTTTAAAAATGATTTTTTACACACCTCAACAAGGCTGAGCACAGTCTTCCGCTAAAAACATTGTAAAAGGGGATAGCATCTTCTGGCCTTTCACTATTTAAAAAAAAAAAAAAACCACAATGCCAACCCCCCCAAAAGTGCACCCCCCCCCCATTTCTTCCCTTTGTTTGTTAGTAGATTTAAGCTCACGATAAAAATAAAAAATGAATTAATTAGTTAATTTAAAAAAAAAAAATAGAACTTCAAATGCTTTTTAAAAAAAAAAATTTAGTAAGAAATAGATGGACAAAAAAAAAAAAAAAATGGAAAAGATTTATTTATATTGGGAGGGGATTTTTTTTTTTTTTTACATAGTCATAAGAAGAAATTTAAAAAAAAAAAAAAAAAACGCCCCACTTGTGGCTCCCGTTGGCAGTGTCCCCCAGAGGGTGGCCTCAAACAAATAGAAGAACCGGCCCACCCTCTGGGGGAGCTGCTTGTGGTACACCGCCTGCCTGTAATTGTCTAATCAATCATTTGTTGGAAGAATACAGCCTGGAACTGAAGGAGCTTGAAGAATACAGAAGTGAATGACTGGACCGAACAAGACAGAAGGACAGACCTCGGATTTACAGGCAAACGATGTAACCACTGAGCCACGCATGAGACCGAGAAATCGGTCCAGTTTGGGCTACTTGTTTCGTTCTGAGGTCTGTTTGTTATGTGTGGGTTAGGGTGGGGGAGAACAGAACTGGTTTTGTGGGTTTGAGTTCAGCGAAAGTGATCAGAGTTTGAGGGTCACACGAAGCGGTAATTGTCGAACAGTTGTGATGTATTTTCTGTACAACCAAAAGTGTTGGCGTGTGTGGGTTCTCAGTTGTACTAAAGGGCCCGTTCTTAAGCGACTGGTGTGTCCATCATATGCTCTCATCTTAAGATATGAAACTCTTCATCATCATGTGCTCATGCGTCTCCACAGATCACGATCTCTGGTTGCCTGGAACATCTTTCTTGATGATATAATGGCACTGGAAGTTATATCTATCCACAACTTTATCTCTCTGTGCAGATGATCTTCCATGCCACGATATCAAATACTTTTGTCTGGTCCCCCTCCCCCCATCACGATGTACTCCAGTTTTTTTTCCATTTCTTCATTTTGAGGACGCGACCAAAGTATGTAGATCATGGGCACTCAGTTTCTTACAAGACTTTCTTTCAAAACTCGTTACTGTTCTGTGCACATTGTTCTCATCGTTCGCATATAAAACCTCATCGCCTTCGCTTCGAAATAATGTTTAACTTACATTCCTATTGGCCATAATTCACTTCCGTATAGGAGTATATGATGCTAGACATCTATTGAGAGACGAGTCATCACTAAAAGGGGGAGGGGGCATGGGTGGGGGGTTGGTCCCGGGGGGTTATTCTGTAAGAGAAAACATTGACTCGCTGCATACTAACAAGCATGCCGTAAAATGCGAATGATTAGGGGTGCGTCCTCTGAAGTCAGAATGCATCTGTCTGAGGCGAGGAGCCAAGAGCCTGAATACAGATATGTAAAATGGATGTGCACGGAAAAAACAAACACAAGTTCTGGAAGAAAACCACAATCCAGAAATGGAAGAACATCCAAGAGTTTGTGCTGGAATTGTGCGCCGGGCGAAGACTAAGAAGGAGCGCTGGATTCGGCGGTTTCAATAAAATCAGCCTCGTTTATTATGATATATGGGTATAAATCTGAGGCTAACAACGTACTAATTGTAAACCCAAAAAAATCCACTCTCATTCACAATTCTTCTTCTTCACCATCACGGGCTCTAAACTTCTGAGGAAAGTTTGGGTTGTTCATCCACTCCTGGACTTTGGTCTTGTACTAAAACCTGAGTGCTGCATGCACAGTTGTTTAACAGAAGTGGCTTATCTGTATGCAGACTGCTGGTTCCTCGCCTCTGAGGCTCATGCACTCCGATTTCAAAGGAAGCCCCAAATTAGTCGACTCTTAGACAGAATTTTGCGGAGACAGTGGGTCTGTTCTTGTTTTCCCCACAATGGGGCTCCGTAACCCACGCGGGGTCATGCAGAATTCAAACCTTATAGTCCAGGCCGACAGCCGGGCGTAGGTGAAGAAGTCTAACGCCAGTGGCACGTTGGGTACACGATGGGGAAGAAAAACGGCGCCAGTCTCACGACAAAGTCTTTGACAGTATCGCTGAAAAGTTGGTGTTATGATGCTTTGGTCATGTGATGAGAAGGAGAAAACTGGAGTATATCGTGACAGTAGGAAAGTTGGAGTGAAAAGATGCTGGACAGTTTGACATTACGGCATGGAGTATCTTCTGTTTCAGATTTGATTGAAAGTACATGAGGCAGAATGTTGTTGGCAGAGATGATTACCAACGCCATACGGCATGGACTTGAAGAAGAAGGTATACTTTTATTTTGTGAATCGGCAATCGATGACTTTTTCTTTTGCGTTCGACAGCGGTCATGCTAAACATTGAGTCCCGTCTGGGTCACAAATAGGATTGTGCGGTCGCCACCGGTCCCCCATAGCCTTCTCTCGCAATGTGGATCCCCTGGGCCAGATCCACAGTCTTTGCTGGGAGAGGTTAGGGCAGTACTGTAGTATGTGCCCAGGGGTCTGTCTTTCTGCTCCACAATCACAGGCAGCAGATTCTTTTATGCCTATCCAGTACAGGTGTTATCGAAGACCACAGTGTCCAGTCCGAAGTCTAAAAATCGATGTTTGTTCTTTCCTGTTGAGTTTGTTTATTCTGTCACTCTCTGGTCTGTAAACTCCATTCTGCCTTTTCCACTCCAGCTTGAAAGACTGCTTTAGCGCTGTTTTGGTTTCCTTGTAGCTGTGTAATCGATGATAATCGATGACTGATACGGCCTTGACTGAGCATGTCATTTCCTAGTATTCTGAAGTAATGGCTGACTCCAGCAACAGCATGTCATTATTGTAACTCTTTCTCTCCAAGTCATTTTCTGTTAACGCATGCGGCCATATTCAATAACCAATAGCTCATTAGGCCAGATAGTCAACAATTTTTTTAAATGTTTAAATCTATAATATTATAAATTTTAATTTTCCGAGCCTTTAACTATAGACTCGGAAACTAGTGAACCGATTGCTTTTAAGTTTTCACACAACGTTGCCTTTGACTCAAAGCATGTTTTTATGTCATAAAATCGCACAAACCATGAACGACGTAGCTCCAGCAACGGTCAAATCATTATTTGTTTCGTTGCCGGCTATGATTTGTTTTTAGTTGATTGACCATTGCTGGTAGTGGTAGCATTAGTACTGGTACTGGATGGGTGATGTGGTAGCTGTTACACTGGCCACATTTACTTCTCAGTACAGATTACTGCTATCCATTTAAGTCTGGGTGGACACGGATGGCAAGCTCAATTTAGTTACACTATTTCGTCACATGATGACTTTCCCATTCTTCAGAGAGGATGATATAATTAGTGGGGGAGGGGTGGAGGGTTGATAGCAGACACTGTTACCTGAGAGAGGTTAAAACATTATTTAAAAGTTCTCATTTCTTAACTATTTATGTTTTAATAATTTCGCCAGGTGATGATTTGTCAATCCTTCGGAGAAGGAGATGTGATGGTGGGGGGATGGGTAGAGCGGCATGTAATGGCGAAGGATAGAGCAACTTTGGGCACTCTTCCGAATACCGGTCCCAAATTATTTACTGTCATATAGTTTAAAATATGGAACAGGAACGCTACAAACTATGCTTCGCGTTATTATATAATTTCACGGGAACCCAGCTCTCGAGTCTTCGGTAGTATAGTTGTACGTGGTACGTGGGTGATCGGTGTTCGATTCCCCGCAGGGTGATAATTTTATTTTTACCCCTTAAAAGGACAGTTGGGATGTTTTGTTGTGGTTTACAGATACGCTGTGATATCTGCTCCTTTTACACTAACACAATCGATTTCAGCAGTCTTATTTAGGCGCCGTTTACAACATATTTTTTAGGTGGCAGTGGATCTATTCTTTTTTTCCCCTTAAACATTTGGCCCTGGAACTCACAAGAGGAGTCACCAGTAATGGAAACAATGGATCAAAAACTATTCTATTCGTCCACACGTAGCTTTAATGGATCAAAAACTAATCCTCCCCACTTCACTTAAACATTGAATCAAAACATTTTCCTTCAAACGCCGCGTCAATGGATCTAAAACTACCCCCTCCCCCTCTCACAGGCGCTTAGCCTAAGGTCTTCGAGCACTAACGGCAGAAGTGGAAACTGATGATGATGGCCTAAATGCTTTTACTACATAACTTATTGAGGCTCTCAAAGGGAAGTTTTTGGCAGTGAATAATTTGGGACCGGTATTCGGAAGAGTGCCCAACTTTGCCGTGGTTTGGTAGAGGGCCTATGCTCCATTCGGGGATAAAAGGGCAGAAGAAGAAAGGTGTGATGCACTGTTTAAACCAAACTTGAATGGTGTTTCTAGGACATCCGCCAACTTTTCGTATATTTAGAACATTAAGAGGTGCAGCAGCTGGGCAAGCTCGCTACAACCTCCCCTCGATAAATTACAAGTCTTTATTTAGTGACTGACTGACTGACTTTCTACCCCACTAGGACATCACACAAGCGATAAACACCCGATGACACAAAGTGCCACCATGCGGATGAGGATCACCGTGGAGAGGTCCCAGAAACCGCGTTCAGACAATTGGCCATATTAATGGCCTGCCTATATTGCGGCCCCTGGCAAAAGCCAGAGTGGGGCTTCAAATAAGAAAAAATTACGTCCTGAAAAGGACGTAAGTTTATTTAGTGACCAGTTGGTTATGACTAAATCTGCTTTTTTAGTGCAGGAACGACACTTATCTTTTGTGCAATGCATTATGGAAAGATGTCAAGTATTTCTGCTATTTTGATTTATTTGTTTCAATACACCCCTATCCTGTTACTTATGTTTGCATTGGACTAATTAATAAAATGCACCTGCCATTTAAATTGAAAAGCGGGATGACAACTCCATATACTAAAGTATTTATGGTTTAGCAGGTTATTTCCCTTAGAAATAAATGCAGGGAGATAGACATAGAAGCCTAGCGCTCAAATAACCGCTCACCATTCAGTAGGACCTTTACAGAGAACACTCCTATCACGGCCTTCGTGAAAGAAACTTGATTACGATACGCAGTCCCAACACGGGACGCAATTTCTTGTGTGTAATAAAAGTCGATGGTGTTATTTTGGGACAAGTACAGAAATTGAAGTATCTGGGCACATGGATAACATCAGATGGAAGATGCATAACTGAGATAAGAAACAGAATAGGACACGCAAAAACTGCATTTTATAAAAAGAAGAACATTTTGTGTAATACACTATTCGGTACAGCCCTAGTTGTAACTGTGACTAGGTCATGTGCGCCGTATAAAACGGCTTAGCATTGCACGCCCCCAAGTAGTCCTGGAAAGGACTTCCGCAGAGTTTATGCGATCACCGGAGACAAACCCAAATACTGTCCCGACGGGCAACGAAGTCGTCTACCGGCGAGCCAATGGGCGACCCTGTCGCTGATGTCTCTCCCCCCACCTTCCAATGTGTGCAGTTCTTAAGATCAAAGTGTCTAATTAAATAGAATACATGAATTTAAAAAAGTAGTTTCATTTGGCATTGTTAAAAAAAAAAAAAATCAACCTTGTACTAAAGATTGAAGAAGATTGCTTGGCTTGCGAAGAAGGCTTTAGTTCAGCGTGGGTGGGTTTTTATGCAAGGTATACTAAAATAACGAAACGGAGTTATTAGTAAAGTGATAGACTGAGATCTTTCCACGAGGGACTGTGATAAACATTCTGTGTCTTTTTCGTTGGCACAGGAGTGGAGCAAAGATGGGATAACCCGTTTGCTATAAAGCTGAAACTAAGACTACCAGACCACTGAACGCGGTTTCTGGGACCTCTCCCACGGTGATCCTCATCCACATGGTGGCACTTTGTGTCATCGGGTGTTTATCGCTTGTGTGATGTCCTGGTGGGGTAAAAAATCCAATCCAATCCTACCAGACCACCATATAAAGGGAAATAATGTAATTATAATGCACATGAAAAAAAGCTTGCATAGTTATCTCTCTTGACAGTTTGCCCGAATCGTTTTTTCTTTTTTAAAACAGTGTTTCCGTAGTGTGCTTCTTTTTTTGACTGATCCAGAAAATTTCGATGACTATTTATGACAGACAAAAACAAAGAATGAGGGCTCAACGCTGACAAATCTTGTATCTGGATTCTATTGATGACTTTTCGTAGACCTCGCTAACCAATCAGTTTCTCTCTTTTAATCTACTCCTGGTCAACGCAACAAAGTTTAAAAACAAAAATTCGCAAATAAAACGAGCCCCCTTTTTTTTTAATGCTTTCAGTTGTACTGGACATAAAGGGTTAGATCTTTTCTTTCCAGGATCTGCAGGTGAACATCTAGCTTCTACACCACGACAGGTACAAAACATTACAAAGCCCATATTAAAAAACAAAAAGCAGCACAAACAAACAAACGTGTTAGTGTGGTGTGGTTTTGTTTGCTTTTCTTGTCTCATTCTGTCAAAGATTAGGTTTACTTTCTATTGTATTTGGAAAGGAAGTTCTTCAAGGACACAAACGAAATACATGTAGGTCAACATGATAGTAGGCTGAGAGAGAGTGAGAGAGGCAGACAGAGAGAGAGACAGAGAGAGGGGGAGGATACAGCAGTTTCACCCCCTTCCTCTGCGATCTCCTGCACCATCTAACAGTTCATAAGCTGACACACTTACATGCCATGCAACAAGACAGATTCTTCTGTTTATAATGTCCTTAGGATGTATATGGCATTGTTTGTATGTATGTATGTATGTTGTACCCCACCAGGACATCACACAAGCGATAAACAGCCGGTGACACAAAGTGCCACCATGTGGAGAGGTCCTAGAAGCCCCGTTTGGCCCTATTTCAGGCACCAGCTATATATTTAGGGCTTCTTGGATAATTAAAACTATTTGTACCATTTCCCTCTACAAATCAACATTGTTCATCACTGACCACAGTGAAATCATTACAAAAAAGTGAACACAAACAATTTCAGGCAGAAATGTTTAAATTTTTATTATCATCAAACACACTAACAGAAGAATAAGGGAGGTCTTACATTAACCAGTTAGACAACCAAGGGGAGGGGGGGGGGTGAAGATGAAGACAAGGACAAGAAAAAGAGTAAGAAAAGGAAGAAGAAGAGGAGGAGAAAGGAGTAAGAAGAAAGGAGAGGATGAAGATGAGGAGAGGATGAAGATGAGGAGTAAGAATTGAGAAACTATAAAATAAATGGAAAAATGTACAATTGGATTAATGCATATCTACATAACAGAAGAGCCCGGGTACAGGTAGATGGTTTTAAAAGTAAAAAAGTTCTACTGCGACAAGGCGTCCCTCAAGGTGGTGTCCTGTCGCCCACACTTTTCCTTTTATTTATCAACGATCTGGTTGCTGAGATACCAAATGGAATCAAAATGGCAATGTATGCCGACGACCTGGTACTGTGGTGCACCAATGAACATGCAACGATAGCCACAAAAACACTACAGCGGGCTACAAATGCACTTGAGGCATGGGCCAATAGATGGTGTGTCAGCATCAACACAGACAAATGTAGCACCACACTATTCACCCTCTCCCCAAAGCAAAAAGCCGGCACCATCAAAATAAACGAAATACCCCTGAGAGATGATAAAGAGCCCACATACCTAGGAGTCACATTTGATGACAGGTTGACATGGAGAAAACATATCAACAAGGCAGCAACCAAAGCCAGGAGGAAGACAGCAATACTAAGAAAACTAAGTGGAACCACATGGGGAGCAGATGGGAAAATACTCAAGCGCTCAGGTACAAATCCAGACAAATGTGAAAGGGATATTTGACAAGAAAGAGCAAGATAGTGTACAACGCAAAATGGCCACCCTCAGTTATATTGATGAAGAATACCCACAAGAACAATGGGTCAGAGTCTATACAGATGGGTCCGCAGAAAGTGCAGTTAGAAATGGTGGTGCTGGAGTGTACATCCATAACTACGATGCAGAAACCCAGGCTATTAAGATAGCTACAGAGAAACTGCTAAATACCAACCTTGGCTCACAGTATGTGGTAATGCTTACAGATGCTAAATCAGTACTTGAAGCACTCCAGTCTAGGAAACTACCAGAATTGCAAACACTGCTGACACAACTCAGCGTTCAGCGAAGAGTCGTAATGCAGTGGATACCGTCTCATTGTGGAGTGCCTGGAAATGAGAAAGCTGATCAACTGGCAGGGGAAGGTGCGAAAAAAGAGCAGCCAGATGTACCAGTCACATACCACCAAAAGAAAAGAATCATTAAATCGATCAGGAAACCACCAGCCCCAGCACAAGACGACTATTTTATTATGGACAGACCAGAACAAGTCATTATCTTCCGCCTCAGAACAGGGCACAACCGATTACGTAACCACATGTACACAAAATTCAAGATAGGTGTATCAGCCATGTGCACCTGTGGAAATGTGCCCCAGACCGCAGAGCATGTACTCCAGGACTGCACCGAGTTTGACACATTAAGGCAAACCTTTTGGCCAGAAAGAACAACAGTGGAACGTAAACTCTATGGACCACTGAATGAACTAACAACGACAGTGAAATTTATACAAGACACAAAACTGCTGATATAGATGACTTATTTCAGGCGAACGAAAGAAGAAGAAGAAAGGAGTAAGAAAAAAAGGAGGAGGAAGAAAAAAAGAAGAAAGAAGAGGAGGACGCAGAATAAGAGGAAGAAGGAAGAGGAGGAAGAAGAAGCAGAAACAGCAGAAGAAGAAGGAGGAGGAAGAAAAAGGTGGAGAAGGAAGGAGGAGGAAGAAGAATGAGGAGGAGGGAGAAGAGAAAGAAAGAAGGGAGGAGGAGGAGGAAGAAGAAAACATCGTGAATGAAACAATGTTGTGACAAAAAGAGAAGTCAGGCAGTAGGAAGTATCACTTAATGCAACATCTGTGATAAAAGTGTGTCAGATACCATGAGCTTATAGGCTTCTTTGTGTTCACCAGTTGTAAACTCTGGCAGAAAGTTCTGGTTGTTCAGCCATTTCTAGACTGTAGGCCTTATCCAGAACCTGACTTGTGTGTACATCCATTTTACAGATCTGACTCATTTGCATGCAGACTGGTGGCTCCTTGCCTCTCAGACAGATGCACTCTGACCTCAACCCTCACCCAACAAACTGCCCCCCCCCCCCCTTTCCGCCTTTATAATCAATTTGCTTCCCCAGGGGAGCATGGGCCCCACGTTGGGAAACACAGCTCTGCATGATCTATTTACTAACACTTGTCAGAACTGATTGCTTGTCAAGACAGTTCATGATCTCCTGGTACAGTGACATCATCTGAAAAACAAACACCAGAAATACTATTTGCTTTGTATAGAATGATATGTTCGCTCACATTTGGAAAGATTAAAATTTCCTTATTTTGAGCTAAACAAATATGGGTTGTCTCTTATACATGGGGTCATTATATATATGGGGATGTCTTATATATGGGGATGTCTTATACATGGTGGTGTCTTATATATGGTGGTGTCTTATATATGGTGGTGTCTTATATACATGGTGGTGTCTTATACATGGTGGTGTCTTATATACATGGTGGTGTCTTATACATGGTGGTGTCTTATATACATGGTGGTGTCTTATACATGGTGGTGTCTTATATATGGGGTCATTATATACATGGGGATGTCTTATACATGGTGGTGTCTTATACATGGGGATGTCTTATACATGGTGGTGTCTTATACATGGGGTCATTATATACATGGGGATGTCTTATACATGGTGGTGTCTTATATATGGGGATGTCTTATACATGGTGGTGTCTTATATACATGGTGGTGTCTTATACATGGGGGCATTATATACATGGGGATGTCTTATACATGGTGGTGTCTTATACATGGGGTCATTATATACATGGGGATGTCTTATACATGGTGGTGTCATATATATGGGGATATGTCTTATACATGGTGGTGTCTTATACATGGTGGTGTCTTATACATGGGGTCATTATATACATGGGGATGTCTTATACATGGGGTCATTATATACATGGGGATGTCTTATACATGGTGGTGTCTTATATAGATGGGGGCATTATATACATGGGGGCATTATATACATGGTGGCGTCTTATACATGGGGGCATTATATACATGGGGATGTCTTATATACATGGTGGCGTCTTATACATGAGGTCATTATATACATGGGGGCATTATATACATGGGGATGTCTTATATATGGGGATGTCTTATACATGGTGGTGTCTTATACATGGTGGTGTCTTATATACATGGTGGTGTCTTATACATGGTGGTGTCTTATATACATGGTGGTGTCTTATACATGGTGGTGTCTTATACATGGTGGTGTCTTATATATGGGGTCATTATATACATGGTGGTGTCTTATACATGGGGATGTCTTATACATGGTGGTGTCTTATACATGGGGTCATTATATACATGGGGATGTCTTATACATGGTGGTGTCTTATATATGGGGATGTCTTATACATGGTGGTGTCTTATATACATGGTGGTGTCTTATACATGGGGGCATTATATACATGGGGATGTCTTATACATGGTGGTGTCTTATACATGGGGTCATTATATACATGGGGATGTCTTATACATGGTGGTGTCATATATATGGGGATGTCTTATACATGGTGGTGTCTTATATACATGGTGGTGTCTTATACATGGTGGTGTCTTATACATGGTGGCGTCTTATACATGGGGGCATTATATACATGGGGATGTCTTATATACATGGTGGCGTCTTATACATGAGGTCATTATATACATGGTGGTGTCTTATACATGGGGGCATTATATACATGGTGGTGTCTTATATACATGATGGCGTCTTATACATGGGGGCATTATATACATGGGGGCATTATATACATGGTGGTGTCTTATACATGGGGGCATTATATACATGGTGGCATTATATACATGGTGGTGTCTTATACATGGGGACATTATATACATGGGGTATATACATGGGGATGTCTTATATACATGGTGGCGTCTTATACATGGGGGCATTATATACATGGTGGTGTCTTATACATGGGGGCATTATATACATGGTGGCATTATATACATGGTGGTGTCTTATACATGGGGACATTATATACATGGGGTATATACATGGGGATGTCTTATATACATGATGGTGTCTTATACATGGTGGCATTATATACATGGTGGTGTCTTATACATGGTGGCATTATATACATGGTGGCATTATATACATGGTGGTGTCTTATACATGGGGACATTATATACATGGGGTATATACATGGGGATGTCTTATATACATGATGGTGTCTTATACATGGTGGCATTATATACATGATGATGTCTTACATACATGATGGTGTCTTATACATGGTGGCATTATATACATGATGATGTCTTACATACACGAGTGCATCTTATACATGGGGGTGTTTAAAATGCATGTGGGCATTTTATACATGGGGGATCTCTTACAAACATAGGATGTCTTATATACAGGGGGTGTCTTATACATGGGGGTTTCTTACACATGAAGGGCATTATATTTACATGGAGGTGTCTTATATATTAGGGTCTTACATATGGGGATGTCTTGTACATGGGGGTATTCACTTAAAGCAGCAAATGTCTGAGTAAGAAGGAACAGTCAAGTAGAGAACAGATTCATAGACAAAATATCTTGTGAAGTAAAGGCGACCAGTGTGGTGCTGACCATATCACCCATCATCTATACAAATATGAGTCTTTTCTTTATATATCCAATGTCCTTGCGTGTGTTTTTCACTTGTAGTTAACCCATTTTATTTCTTAGCAGCTTTCATTCATAGGCAGACATTCAATTATAAATTATTTGATAATGTATACCTGTTCTTCATAATCATCTTTAACAGAAGACAGGTATTTGAGAAACCGCATACTCATTCCACACCACTGTTCTGACTCTTGAAATTTACCACAACTGAAATGGAAGTATATAATAAGTAGATAACAGGCTATTTGATTTTTTTTTAAATTTGCCACAAAAAAACCAAATAATTTTATTAAAATATCTGCACTTGATCTTGCGTTGTTATGTGATTGTATCTGATTTTCAAATAAATTTGCAGCTTAATAATAGTAAGTAAAGGACCCTTTTCCGCGTCTTTAGCTGTACTGGGCATATAGGGCTAGACCAATATTTTTTAGACCAATCAGCACTCAGTGGGTGATGTGGTCAACATCCAGTTGGCCGCCTTTACAGGACCTGAATCTACGATCTTTGGATCCGCAGGCGAAATGTCTATTACACGTATGACTTCCTTGAAGGCTTTGATTCTACATTAACCTCTATTTGTGTTAATAATAATTTTAATTGCAGATTTTTTAACATCTTTACTCACAGCTGCATGTATTTTGTCTGCCTTCACATTTCCTTGAATTACTACAATGTCAGTACTCACACAATCAGTACTAACCATCCTATGAGTCTGTTAAAATCAGATTCTAAATGAACTAAATAGACCTGACGAGAGGTAGCAATAACTAGGTAGCAAGGTGTACACAGATGTTAAAAATAGACACCCTATATTTATTAAATATAATGTCAAATTAGCATCTTTTATGAATGAGAAATATGTAGAACTAAAATAATTACTAAACTACACACTGAATTAGAGTCCGTAAGTAATAGTAGAACCAGTATGAATGTCAAAAATTTAGAGTTTTCCAGAAGTATCCAAGAAAAAGACACTTTTGCTGGGTACGAAACACAGGGACAACTCATTATCTGTTAAATTTTCCCCTGGAACTCACAGGGTAAAAGAACAGAAGAACACATAAGACAAAGAAAAGATTCCTCTGTGGGTTCTGGGTAAAAATAAGAACAGACTTACTGGCTCCCTAAAAAACATGTAATAAACCTGTTTATTTCAAAGTCAAAATGCTTCTGTCTGAGAGGCAAGGAACCAACAGTGATTGGTAAAATAAACGTGCAGGCAAAATCCAAGTTCTGGAACGAAACCAAAGTCCTGAAATGGATGAATAACCAAAACCTTCTGCCACAGCTTATAAGAAGATTTAGAAAAGAGAATCATCATCAATCAGCAAGTACTTTAGAGAACATTGCTCTTTTCACGGAACGCCTGAAAGTATCCATTTCCCTAGCCAGCTCTCTGGCCCCATGTGCTTTTAATGCCAATGCATCTTCAATATCTTGTATCCATCTTTGCACCTTCCATCACCGTCTTTTCCAGGCCACCATGACACTTGATGAGGCCAAAATACTTCAAAAGCTCCAATCTGTTTCCTCAGTGATTGGGTGAGGGTCCAAGACTCACAACCGTAAGTTGACACAGGAAAAATGCACAATCTCAAGATTTTTACTTGAAAGGCTGAGACAAAGCTGCAGAAGACAGATATCACAGAGGTAAACTATTAATTTCTATTTGAAGACAAAAGGCAGACAAATTACACAGGCAAACCAATAAGTTCTCACAGTTTCAGTAACCCACAACCATTCTGGTAAGACAAATTCAGCCCTGATTGTAATAGGGATTGAACCCACGACTGCCATTGTATACTGTAAGCTGTACTGCTCATCATACTCTTGATGTGGTGTGCAGAAGTAAACCACTGCTAGTGATGGTGCACCACGACCAAGGCTTCAAACATATTCCCACCTCTCCAGGGTCATGCTAGAAACAGCTTCTAAATCTGGGGCCTGGTCAATGTAGCTATGTTTGAGTTAGAGCATATCTGCCTAAGAGGTGGGGAACCAACAATCTGCACACAAATAAGTCATATCTGGAACAGGACAAAGGTCCAGAAGTGAGAAAACAGCCAGGATTTTCAGCCATACTTCACAGCTGGCATGTAAAGAAAAAAGAAGAAAATAATCTTGATTTAAAAATTGAAAACAGAAAAGGAACAAGTCAATAATATGAGGACACAGCACGCACACATAAGCACCTACTTGTAGAGATGCAAGCCATAATTCCATGATTTTGTCATCAACCACAGAATTTCAATCTCAGGATATTTTTCCTGGACATAGTAAAGACAATCCAAGATAATTCTCATTCTGTAAGTCTGATTTCAGATCATCACAAATGTGTAAGTCAAGTGAAGTAATTAAGGAAATCTAGTGTCATAGTTTCATTAAAAATATTTTGCTTCTTAGTCTTTCCTCCCGAGCCTAGGGCGGCACATAGGGGCAGAGGTCCTAGCTCTGCACGTCTGGCGGTTCCTTGCCACCTGTTTTAGGTCTTGGGTGTTCATTAGACCCATGGTTGAGCCTTCCCTGATGATGGTTCTAAACAGGGTTTCTCTTGGTCTTCCCCGGTTTCTTTTACCTTCTGGTGTCCACATGAGGGATTGATGAGGAAATCTAGTCTTATCCATTCTGATTACATGGCCAATTTAGTTCCAGCGGCGCTTACTTATAAAATTTGATACTTTTTACTTCTTTGGTAATTCCATATTTTTGTTTGGTTTTGGACATGCTACATGTTTATGGCTGGGATGCAATATCTGTGCATTTTGACTGCCACTGCTTACTATAAAAGGAGGCTTCCATAAACTGATAGCTGACATATGATGCTCTGGTACTTGGTTCACCAGAGGATTCATGACATCACATATGCTTGTTAGGCTTCACTTTCTTATATTTAGTCCCTGGTTCATCATGCACACATTTTCAGGAACAAGTAAGGCACAGTCAGTAAAGTTAAAATTCATACTATATACTAAAGACATAACTGTTAAAATTAAAAGTTTAAATTATTGACTTATTAGTTGTTTACTTAAACAATGTCAATGACTGAAATGTTATTTATTTTATAATTAACGGGAATGATTAAAAGATTCCATGCATTTCTTTATTCATATAAGATGCAGGCATTATTCTTCAGTATAGCAGTTTTCTTTGAATATTTGTAGTTTCTGTGTACTCACTGAAACATCCATTATTTATGGTTCTTGTAATTATATTAAACAAACAGACAGTGTAGTAATTGGCACTCAATTAAATAAGTAGAAAGATATAAGGACACACTAGGCAACATAAAAATCGAAAGCTATAATTACAGTGCTGGTAATCGAACCTGTTACCTTCAAATGGCATGGGTGCTTCACTATGGAAATAAAGTGTACAAAGAACATGACCAACTAGACCCCCTGCCCCCTCCCCCTGCCATGTCTATCGTACAACTTGAAATCCAGAACTATGGAATGCGGACAGCCTCAAAAGTTCCCTCTCTGATCATTTATGGTTATTGTAAAACTGACCCTCTCAAGATTTTGTGTGTGTGTGTTTTTTTTTAAAATGATTATCTTTCATGACTTACTGACGATTGTGAACAGAACAAAATGAGATGAAAATCCCCCCAAAAAAACACCCTCTGTACAACAATGCAGGAGGCATCATACAGGAAAATACACTCCATATCAAGGCAGTCATCAGAAATCTTCCGATTCCCAATCAACCTGTTCACAATATACCATTATATCATGAACGTGAACAACTGTCTTTGCAGTCGTTTGTACAGATATTTAAGACAAAGCACTCAAAACTTTGTACAAGTGAACAGCGCCCCAGAATACTGAATCTGTGCTGCAGACATGACCTCTACATGCAGTAGACAGTTTTCAGGTCTGACCAATCAGCATTCTAGCGGGGACTAAGTTGCAGGAACAAGTGGAGGACATGCAGTGCACTGTAACCTGTATAGAGACTTGAGGTATTCTCATGTGACAACCACTGGTAGGAAGAGTAGAAAGATGACGACGACGAATATGGTAATGGCTAACTTTACCTTTCAAGACATTTCTTAGTTCACCTTTTAGACTGAGTCAACCTAGGAGTAAGGGTTAAAAAAAATGTCCCCCCACATATCTGCCTCCACAGGAATTCAAACCTGTGATCACTGCTTCAACAGGCAAGTAGTGAACACACTGCAGTAATTGCCATTTCTGGCCATTATGATAATTTTCAATTTACAAAACTAAAACATTGAATCAACGAATTAAAAAAAAAAAAACATTGATGTCCACCACTAGCTACAAAACAGAATTCAAAAACTAGAATGCTGATAATGCCAACTAAATAAAAGCAGCAGCAACTGAAACCTTAGCTCTTCGCTCAATCATCTCAAAAGTTTCTTTGAAATATCCTAGAGCTTCATCTTCATTTCCACTCATCGACAGTTCAATAAGGTTCCGTACATCAGCACTGAAGAGGAAAATATGTTGAATACATGCTGATTTACTTGATGTTTAGTAAAATGTTTCCCGTGTTCCCGTGTTGTTGAAAGTTGACTAATTACGGGTGTCTTCTTCGAAATAGGAATGTATCTGCCTAGAAGGTGAGGATCAAACAGTCTGCATGCAAATTATTCATTTATTTATGTAAAATCTGTAAAATGGATGTGCATTCAAAACTCAAGTAAAGTCCAGAAGTGGAGAACAACCAGAAATTTCAGCTGGGGTTTACAGCCGGTGAATGCTAGGAAGAAGAGGAAAAGGCTTCCAACCTGACTTCTCTTTGATTTGTTACTAATGTCTTTAGTATATTTATCTTTGCATTGAGAAGCGGCTGGCCGAATGGTTAGAATGCTGCACTCTCAACTGGGAGACCCAGGTTCGAATCCTTGGTAAGGCTGGGGATTTTTTCTGTCAGTAGCAAAATAAATTAAACTATCATCTGCCTTGATAATGTTTACCCCCGTGTGGGTTCCGGGGCCCCATTGTAGGGGAAAACAAGAATAGACCCACTGCCTACCCAAAAGCATGTCGTAAGAGTCGAGTAATTGGGGAGCTTCCTTTGAAGTCGGAGTGCATTTGCCAGAGAGGCAAGATGCTATAATTGTATTCAAATATTTAGATCTGTAAAACTGATGTCACACGCAACACTCAGGTTCTGGAGCAGGACTGCAGTTCAGTGTGGCCAACAACCAGAACTTTCCGCCAGTGTGTGTACAGCTGATGTGAACTGCTGGTGGTGGTGAGCAGAAGAAGAAGAAGAAGAAGAAAATCAAGATCCTCAGAAGAAGTGTTCTCTATCCAGAAGAAGAAGATGAAGAAGCATTGAAGAAGTAAGATTTCTTTAGGACTGAAGAAGAAAGTGCTTTGAATGGTCTCCAAGAAGTACAGTGTGGAAGCAGAAGAAGAAGAAGAAGAAGAACAAGCGACTGCATAAGATACTTGGAGGAAGAGGAAGAGGAAGAAGAGAGAAAGAGGAAGAGGAAGAAGAAGGGAAGAGGAAGAGGAAGAGGAAGAGGAAGAAGAAGAGGAAGTGTTAGAGGAAGAGGAAGAAGAAGAAGAAGAAGAAGAAGAAGACCAAGAAGATTAGGAAGAAGAAGAAGAAGAAGAAGAGGAAGAATAAGAGGAAGAGAAGAGGAAGAGAAGAAGAAGAACAGAGGAAGAGGAAGAGGAAGTAGAAGAGGAAGAGGAGCGGAAGAAGAAGAAGAAGATCCTAGACAGTAGAAGCAGAGCAAGAATCAGGAATATTAAGAAGTGAAGAAGAAGATTATATAAGAAAGAAGAGCAAGAAGAAGAAGAAGAAGAGAAGAAGAAGAAGAAGAAGAAGAAGAAGAAGTCAGATTTAAGAAAGAAAGAAGAAAAAGAAAGAAGACAGAAGGTTTCACTGCAAACCAAGAATTAAACTCATAAGTAAAGAAGAAAGAAGACTCTGAAGAAGAAGGAATACACTGCCTTGAAGAAGGAAGAAGAAGAAGAAGTTTACTATCTTCATCTGTACACCACAATAATCATTGACTGTCCACAGTGATGTTATGTTTAAACTATTAAAGGTTTTCTTAAAGCAGGTGAAATTCAAAATAGGAGGTTTTGTTTTCCTACAAATTCTTGTAAAAAAAAGCTTTATTTTATTTTATCAACTATCCCTTTAATTCTGTACGGTAGCTCCCATAGAATCTCTGTCCATTACTTACAAGGTTTATCCTTGTCTATCGTAAAACTATGTGTCCTTTGGCCATCAGTTTCTGTTGACTGCCTGATCAGCTCTCTCCACCTTTAGTGGTCAGTTGCGATGGACTTACAAGGTTAGCCACCCTTAAATTTTCACTGTCTTTATATTATTGTTTGCTGAGGTGAACTGTCTGTTGGCAGCTCAGCTTTATGGCAAAATCATCTCACCTGTTTTCTAATGAAAGCTATCATTGTAAATACCTTCAGTTTCTGTCTGATTTCATTATTTTAGAACTTTTCTCTCTTAATATGTTTCTTTTGTTCGCGTTTACCAGCTGTAAACTCCGACAGAAAGTTCTGGTTGTACATTAACCTCTTGTTTCAGAATGTGAGTGATGCATGCACATCTGTTTTACAGATCTGATATATTTGTATGCAGACTGCTGGTTTTTTCCTCTCATGCAGATGCACTCCAACTTTGAAGAAAGTCCTCAGTTAGTTGACTATTACGACACGATTGTTGTGGAGGCAATGGGCTTTTTCTTGGCTTCCCCACAATGGTGCCCCCGGAACTCACACAGGGACTTAACATGTTGAGATGACAAGCTCCTTGTACACAGAAAAATTTAAGTTATGCATGCTAAACAAGTTACCTGCTTGTTATAGTGGTTTACCTGCATCTGATAAAATCTGGACTGTCCATTTGTAAGTGCTGTCTGATAGCAACCTTCAGAGCTCTCATACTTAATCTTCTGTTGTTAGCTGGAGGATCAACAGCCAGAGCTGAATGTAGAAAAAATATAAAATATCAAGGGTTCCATTTTAAAAAAAAAAAAGACTTTTTTGATTCAAGTCTCAGGTACATAGTCAAAAGTTACATGATACAAAAACAGCATTCCGTTCACAACTCTTGCACAAAATACATTTTCCTAAACTTTCCACTCTTTCTCTAAACTTCATCTCACTCACTCACTTTGCCACTTTAGATTTAGACAGGTTGCAGTGAGACACAGTTAACATGACTAGAGAACACCATGTAGTAATGTTTTTAAATACGTGAAAACCTAGCATGTGTGATCGGCAACTGTTAGTGTGTATTAGAAATGTATGATGTGTATTTTAGCTTTTATACTTGATCTGAACATACTAAAGAAATCTGGCTAGATAACTGGTTCTTATCACAGTATTGTCCGCATGGGAAGAGTTACTTCCTGTCTCATTCATGCCACAGCCTGTAGTATGTTGTGGGGGTGTGACACATATTCCTTATTTTCAACATTCAACCTTTTTCTCTTTTCCCGTATTGTCACCGCTCACTTGCTAGATTACTGACAAGTTGTGCTACTTGAGCGACGATTCATTAGTAGCAAAACTGGGATGTTTTTGCATTTCTACTTTCCTTGGTGGTCACTTCTGTTTCTAGGCCACTGCCAAGGAAGGTAGAAATACAAAAATATCCTAGTTTCGATATCATGAACCGTCGTGCCTGCAGCGCTTCCCCCTGACTTGTACACAGGCGCCTGCAGAGCCTCAAAGAGACTCACAACAACATAAACTCCCTCAAACACCGTATACGATGAGCAAATGCCAAACAAAGCCATACCATAAAGCCCCCACAACATAGAACAGGCCATGTGACGCACCACAGCATCAATGGGATAGGAAGTAACTCTCGCCATGTAGACACTATAGTGATAAGTTCCAGATAATTCAACACACAACACAATCTATTTTGTCTTTCTGTTAAGTTACAGACACACATTTTAGTGTGATAAAGAGCATTAGGGTGATCACAAAAAAGATACATTGATAATAAGAGAGACTGGCTTGATAAGCAACATCACAGAACTATGAACATTCCTATAATCCCTCTGTCCTTATCTTCAAGAGCCAGCAAAGAGTTCCAATGCCAATGGCACCAGTTACAGTTTGATTATATGTTTGTTTTGCCTTTTGTGTAGTGCAGAGTGTTGGTCACTTCCTGCTGGACCATTCTCTTGAAAAATCACCTTCACTTTTGTCCCAGGAAATGCTGGTGTGAAAGGCAATGAGAGAGCAGACACCTTGGCTGGCAGTGTGACTATCAGGAAAGGGCCATCTATGGACAGGAGAGACATCATCAATGCCATACAACAGACTAAATGCTGTGAGGTTTTGTGGAAAATGACTTTTTCACTGAATAGACTGCATACCCCGGGTGTACCCATTGGAGCAGCAAGACAGGAATACCATGCGGAAGCCACCCGCCGTTACATCAACCAGAACAGAATGGGAGTTGTTAGCCTAAAAACACTTAGAGACATACTCAAGGGAGATCGGAGCATTTATAGTCATATCCAATTGAAGAGGATCTCTAAATGAACAATGAAAATTCTCTCTGAACCAAGGTTTGGAGAGACAACAGCCAGAGCCACTCATTAAATTCTAAGCCACCAATCTTTTCTTCCTATGATGTTCGCTTACAAAAGTGAAAAATGATGTCCTCTGTAATTATATTTGTTGAAAAAAGTGACTGTGGAAGAAAAGAAGCAAGTAAAATTCATATGTTAGTCTTCTACTACTTCTTCTTTGCGTTCACTTAAATGGAGACACATCAGCATTATCATCAAGTGCCTTGCCAGATGACGCAGGCATTCTGAATCAATTCCATTGATGAAATTCCTCCATGCTAATGTCTTAAGCCATCCACCACCATTTCCCTTGATCTGCCTGTGCCTCTTCTACCAGTGATCTTTCCAGTCCTCACGATATTTTCCAGTGCTCCTTTTCTCATCTTATGACCAAAGAACATTTTGTTCTTCTCACTGCTATACACAATGTTCTACTTTCAGCAGCAATCCTCAGGCAATCATTGTTAGTTATTCAGGCAGTCCAAGGTCTTTGCAACATTCTTCTCAAGAACTGAGTTGCCTCTAAACTCTTCCTAATTTGTTTGCTTACATTCCAAGACATAGAAAAGTAGAAAATAAGACATTGTGAAAATGACTAAAAGAGAAAATATGTGAACGCATGAGAATTACCTGCAAGAGTGTGAAAATGACTGAAAGAGTAAAATTTATGAATGCTTCAAAATTACCTACAAGAGTGTGAAATTGACTGAAAGAGTAAAATTTATGAATGCTTCAAAATTACCTGCAAGAGTGTGAAAATGGTTGAAAGAGTAAAATATATGAATGCATGAAAATTACCTGCAAGAGTGTGAAAATGGTTGAAAGAGTAAAATATATGAATGCATGAAAATTACCTGCAAGAGTGTGAAAATGGTTGAAAGAGTAAAATATATGAATAAATGAAAATTACCTGCAAGAGTGTGAAAATGGTTGAAAGAGTAAAATAAATGAATGCATGAAAATTACCTGCAAGAGTGTGAAATAGTTTTGGATCCAGAATGGGCAGTGAAAAGGCTCTTTCTAGAACTAATTCTGATCTCTGGTCCTTTAGTTTTGTGAGCGCTTCGAACTCATATATTAGCAAAAACATGTCTGCTGAAGATGATGCTTTCACTGGACCTGATAAAAATATAAGGACAAAGGGAACTTATCACAATTTGCCTCGCAATGGCGAGAGTTCTTTCTCCTCCCAGTTTACGTTGGATGGTGAAGTGATATTGCCACTACTTGGTCTGTGATGCACACATGTTTCAAACTGGAAACAATTATTAGACTGGCTGCTTCAGATTGTATTTGTTGCTTCCATTATCTATTAAAAATGGTGCATAAAAGTGAAATGTGAATGTGTTCATCTGAAACTTGTTTATGCGGCTCAACAAGTAATTGTGTGCAATGAACATGATCACATCATAGTCATGTGATAAGTAATGACCAATGAATAAAACAGTATCATGCTGCATAGGTTTTGTTTCTGACTGTTGTGAAAATGGTTGGGCTGATCCAAAATCTGTCTGAAAAAGCTCAAAGATTGGTAATTCAGTTTCTTTCATTTGAAAGATTTCAGTTGGTGGACATCCACTGAAGAATACAGGTATATACAGGAACAAGTGAGGTAGAAGACAACAGTGACAGAGTAGGTACTTATATTTTTGAAAGGACCTGAGTTCACAATCTTCCACGGCTGGGTCAAGCGTATACTGTGGCAACTATCACCAAAACTGATGCAGCAATACGGATGAAAAATTGTCAAAGCATACGTTTGCTAGTAAAAGAATTTGATGTGTCTCATAGGACAGTTCAAAAGATATTTGGTAAGGAAGTGCAATATAAGAAGGTGTGTTCACAGTGGGTACTACTTAATGAATTGGTAAACACTTGGTTTAGTGAGCAACTAGCAACTGGCAAAATTATTCCTAAAACACATTCAAATACGTGCTTTTAAGCATACATTTAAATGTTAGATTAACTGGCATGATACATGATCATTCTAAGAGTTAATGGAGTCAGGATTACCTTCTTGAGCCCATACAGTGTTCTGATTGCTTTTCTCAGCTTGCCTGTATTCCTCTACATGTATCAACACTTCTTCTAGCAGACTTTGCTAGAAACAAATGTGAAACAGGAAATTTTATTGCACCAAATTTTAACAAACATGTCTCCCCACACAGTGGCTAGTTACCTGCACAGTGTGACCTCTCTTGCACAATTAACAGTCCCCAGGGATTTCTGAAGTGTGTGCATGTTGTGTCTAGTCTAGTAGTCTTAGGTCGACTGCTGTCTCAGCATATCTAGCATACACATGCATTAAAGCATACGGTAGCCATCCAAAGTGCTAACACAAACAGTCCGACATTAGAAATGCAGTTCATCATTGATGGTAGCAGAAGTCACCAACAGATCAGCAGTTGCCCACGTGATCAATTTTAATCACATACGGACCCACCAACATTGCGACGACAGGCACTGCGCCATTTTTTTTTAATCTAAAATTCACACCACCACGTTGGTCACAGTAGAAAAAAACATTCCAAACAAAATCCGCAGCTCACAGTGTCACACCATGCATTCAACTTAGAAGCTGGGTGACGAAACTATATCCAGTCTACAAAGGAAGAAAAAATGCATCGGCCACCATCCGGCAGAAGCAAACAATTTGCCTCAGCTCCAAACAGTGGAAGTTTTTATAATATGTTGTGTGTGAGCGACAGCGAGAGAGACATAGGATGTGGAAGCGAGGGGGAGAAAGAAAGAGGGAAGGAGAAAGTGGAGGAGGAATGTCGGGAGGCAGGGGAGAGAGGGAGAAAGACAGATGAGCGTGAAAGAGAGAGAGAGAGAGAGAGAGAAAAGAGAGAGAGAGAGAGAGAGAAGGCAGACATATGTAACTGTTGGGGTGTGTAGGGCTAGGCTAACTGACAAGAACAGGAGTCAGTACGCAACAAGCAAACGCCCCCACAAAGTTAAAGAGCAATAATAAAATACATGATCAACTGCAAATGAAAACAGCATCAGATAGAAACTGGGCTACAGGGACAAAGGAAAACTACAGAAAGCTTCAGCAGCCTACACAGCAGGACCAGAGAAAACTTTTTAACACTGTAAACACAAGCTCCTCTTACAAACACAGTGTACTACAGAGAGATGCCACACTGCCATGGACAGGGAATAACTCACTCATAAACCAAATGGTGTATGTGGTCAATATCAGAAACCTGTAGATTCAGGTGCAACTGATGGAAAATAACCCAAACGTTAATAACCAAAAGTGTGATGTGGTCAGTATCAGACAACTTTATACAATGCACAGGAAATAACTCAAATGTTATAACCCAAAGATTGATGTGGTAAAATGACTCCAATAATATAACCCATAAAACAGCTTCTCATGAAGCAATGGATTGCAAACTGTTCCTTCCCATAACACTTAACAGCAGAAGTAGAAATTGATGATGATGATAACTCAAATGGTGATGTGGTCAGTATCAAACAACGTTACTTTCCAGAATACCTTCAGCCAAACACATCTGAATTTAGCAAAACAAACCCTAATAAGCTCTCTTTTCTTTTATACTATGCTTGAAAGTAAGGAGGTTGGGGAAAAGGGTTGTGTGTAAGCGGGTCTATCAACCCCCCCCCCCCCCCCCCAGAAGAGCACTGTAACCCACATAGGGAAGATAATGAATCATAAATGAGCCTTTGATTTACCAACGTATTCTGGTCCTTGGTTTGCCTTGCCAGCTGTAGACATGCAGCACAGGACATCAGCAGGCAATTCTGATGTCTACTGTAGTTCTCAACATCAGCAGCACACAGTGACAATAGCTGAAAGTGATCAGAAACAGAGACTGACAACAAACATAATGAGAATAAAATGCCACAGCATTCTTCCAAACTAACAACAATTGTTTAAAATTAAGTAATGAACCCTTTTCATGCCTTTGGAGATTGGCACATTTATCCATATATATGATGATATGATTTTTCAAAGTTTGCGGCTGTCTGATATATGGAATATGTTTAACATATTAAATTCTTATTTCTTTAGGTTAAAGAAGGTGGTTTCTGATATATGTGGGTGTCTGACACATGGAAAACTTTAGTATATAGTGCTAGTACTCATATTTTTTACAGATTTATCGGCACTTGATCTGTAATATGGTCAATATCATGTCGGTCACCTTTGCTTCCCAGGATTTTACCTAGTACCTATTTAAGGATGGGTCAACTTGCAAGACAAGGTCAGTTTTGAAAAAAACATATTATTTAAAGGATGTCAATTATTCAATCAATAAATCAATCAATCAATCAAGTGCCATCTACACAGTGAAGGTTTGATGCAATGGATCTCCAACATGCTCTGTCTCTTGTCCTGGTTGTACACTCTCTCAGACTGCTACCCGTCCATCTCTTGATGTTGTCCTCCCACTTGTATCATTGCCCACCTCTTGTTCTCTTGCCTTCGACTTTCCCCTTCAGTATTTAAATTGTCTCTTTTTTTAATTTCTTTCAGAAATTCCCTTTTGACTTGTAGTCTTCCCAGAACCTCTGTATTGGGACTGTTTTTGTTTCAATGAAAATATGACCTATTCTTCTGTATGCTCACATTTCCAGGGACAGTTGAAAGGATTTCCACAAAAGATATCATGTGGGTATAAACCTTAGACCTTTGGGCCACCAGGCGAGCAGCTAGCTATTATACTACCATGGCTCCTGTTTGAAACTATTGTGAACACATTCTGTCATTCCAAGGTGCCAGGTTCAATCCGAGCTGCAGGCCATTAGGCAGCAGACCATCTAGCATTAGTTTTCTTGTTCTTGTTCTTTGTGCTCACTGGCTGTAAACTCCAGAAGAAAGTTTTGGTTGTTGGTCCACCTTTGGACTTTAGTCTTGCTCCAAAACATGAATACATATAATCTGTAAGTGTAGTAACCACAATGTACACTGACTGGCACACATAAAGAATATTTTAGTAACATAGCTCCATGTGTGGGTTTCAGGGCCCCATTTTGGGGCAAAAGAAGAGACACCCCCCCCCCCCCCCTTTTCCTCCATAACAAGCATGCTGGTAAATGTGCATTATAAAACAGAGTGCCAACTGCCTTTAGAAAGGTGAATGTAGCAGAAGATAAAGAAGAAATAGCCACAATCACACACTGATTAGTACACATCAAGAATGGTTAAGACTAGTTACACATCGCATGCAGTCAACTGTTTAATTATCTTCTTCTTCTTCTTTGTTGCTGTAAGCTCCAGCAGAAAATCCTGGTTGTTTGGACTGGCTTTGTGCCAGGGCCTGAGTTTTGCATGTACATCCATTTTACTAGCCTATCTGTGTGCAGTTGGTTGTTCCTTGCTGCTGGGCAGATGCACCGACTTTGAAGGAAGCTCCTAATTAGTTGACTCCTAAGACATGTTTGTTGGGGAGGCAGTGGGTCTATTTTTGTTTTCCCTACAATGGAGTCCCACAACCCACACAGGGATGTTTAATTATAATTGAGAAGAGTTGGTTCAGTCATTAGTCGAGATTCCAACATCAAGGGTTGCCTCGTGACTGCTCCGCTTCTGTGCCAGTGGAAATCACACAAAATGTTCTTCACTGTCCCATTTGTAAACTAGTGGAAAAACTTGTCAGTCTCAGCAAAATCTTGAAGCTTGCACACGCAAAGTAAATATGCATAAGGTAGCTGTTAGATGTGCCAACACTGATAAACTGTTGCTTACTTATGGGGCAAATGGTCAACCATGAAAGCCGGCATTGCACCCACAAAAGCACACACCATTCACAAAATACTGCATAAGGCAAAAGGCAACCAGCCATTAACATTTTCTGAATATGATGTTTACAACACACATATCCAGAAGCACAGACAATAAGCATTCCTATGAGATCTACAGCTCACAGTGTTGCACCATGCACTGAACTCAGTAGGTGGCTGAACAAATGGAATTTCAGCATAGCCTCATTTGTTGTCCCATTTAGTTTCCCGATGAGTGTTGTTAAACATAAGACAGAAGATTGACTTATACCAAACCTGGAAGCAGAGATTAAAGAACTCCTTCATGCAGAAAGGATCACCCTTGGACTGAAGTGCCATGTTCCAAGCTGAAACAAAAATATAAAGTAACCAAACACAGACTTTTTAAATACAGTTTTAGTTATACTGACAGTTTTGTGTTGCATACATGCAACTTTGAAACAAATAATTGTCCAGTGTGTGTTCTGGGGCCCACTTTAGGGAAAATAAGGACAGACCCATTGTCCTCCTAACAAAAATGTCATAACAGGTGACTAATTAGGGTTTTTTTCTCTTTCTAAGTTGGAGTGCATCTGCCTGAAAGGCAAGGATCCAGATGTCTTGTTCATGTGATTAGTATTTCTTATTCTAAATTTATTTTCAAAAGGGCAGTTGACAGGCTCTGTTGTGGTATCACAGCTAGGCTGCGACATCTAGGCCTTTAAGCCCAACATATCTAAGTTTAGGAAAACCACAATTAGCCAAGTTCTTTGTTCATGAGATGAGAAAAGGAGCACTGCAAAGTATTGTGACAACTGGAAAGATCACTTGTAGAAGAGGCAGACCAAGATAAATGATCCAGAATATCAAGGACCGAGATCTGTGGAGACGCATGAACCCCTATGCCAGCTGGCAAGGCACTTGATGATAATGACAATTAGTCACCTTTTAGGACATGCTTGTTAGGGAGCAGTGGGTCTATCACCTCCCCCAGCAAACGAGGGTCCTGGAACCCACTGGAGAAATAATATCAATGTATAGGAACATTTTAGTATTACTCTATTCTTCCAAGCTGAGGATGAAGCACAGACATCTTTGGTGGCAGGTGTTGACACTGTATGGCCATAAGAAACCAGTTCTTCCTGCTGTATGACAGAAATATCATGGAATGATATAAAACCAAATGAAAAGTAGATCCACGAGCTTCACAATATAACAAACACAAAAGAAACGTGAACCTTCATTAGAGAGAGCCTTCGTCAGCTCATACATAAATCAAACAAAACCAAAAAAATACACACAATCACTAAACTGATGTATCCCAAAACAGCCAAGCTGATGTTTTGGCAGTGGAATGAAGAGACACGTTGAGCTTGAGAATAAGTAGCCAGGGAATTTCACCTACTGTATGACAGAGATCTGATGACACTGGCTTTATGAACTCAGCAGAATGCTGAATATATGTACAAAGCACTTACGGGAACATCCTCAGTGATGTGATATCAGTTCTTAGCTCAACATGTGTAGATTTTGGCAAACAACTAACTTAAACAATACAGATACATGACTTACATTCAACATTTGTCCATTCAAAATGTGTGCAATGAAGGGACTGAACACTTACTTACTCAACTTCATGAACCAGAGTGCTTCATCTTGAATCTCTGCAGCTGGTATAGTATCTTTATCTTGAGCACTAAGCAGTTTATTATAAGCTATAGAGAAACAAATGCAGTTTAGGTCTTAAAAACTGTCTTTTTACTGCCTGTAAAGTGGGAAATCCTGGGATTGAGGATTAAGGGCCACATGACTAGTGCAGTCACCACAAACTGTGCAGGGTAGGATTTTTTTGGGGGGCCCCAGACAGAAATAACCCACCACCTTAGCGAGGGTCTCCTTAATGAAAGCACAACGTTCTAAACCACTTGGCCAGCCGCTCTTCAGCCACAGTTAAAGTTTGAGAACTGTGGCAGTGTAGTGGCTGGCATGCTTGCTGGGTAACAGGAAATGTTTTAGGATGTAAAGTGGCCTGCATGATAATGATACTCTTCTTCTTCTTTTGTGTTCATCCTTAAAAGGCAGCTGGCACATTGTCTTGGGGTTTACAGATAGGCTGCAATATCTTAACTTTCTGGTTCAATGTATTTGATTTCAGCAAATCCCTATTTAGCTACCAGTAGGCTGTTACTGCACTACAATAGCCCCTTACATGGAGGTGTAAGTGTGTGCGAGCACATTCATATGTACATACACATAACCATGTTGTGACATATCTGAAAACATGCTTTATTAGTAATCTTCATAAACATAAGTAATAAAAAGAAGAAGAAGCCCGAAACCGTCATACAGTCAATTAAAGAGCCACAGACAAGATGGTTTAACCATCTGATGACAATGCCCTGGTACCAACTGCCACAGAGCAAGGGGAAGACCACAGAAAATATGGAATGACAGCATTAGGGACAGCTTTTAAGAAATAAATAACAACATATACAATGAATTGGAAAGAGTACACAAAAGACCCTTCAAATGCAGTAACTGGAGGAAGTGATGAATAAGAAGAAGTAATAATGAATTCAGAAAAGTGATTCAAAATAACCATACACATTAGAACACACTCTTACTTGTTTGTCTTAACTCCTTCTTCTTCGCGATCATCGGGCTGTAAATTCCAGCAGAAAGTTTTGGCTGTTTATCCACTTGTGGTCTTGAGTCTTGCCCAAGAACTTGAGTTTTGCATGCACATCTGTTTTACAGATCTGTCTGTTTTGTATGCAGACTGTCGGTTCCTTGCCTCTAGGGCAGATGTATTCTGATTCCAAAGGAAATACCCTTAATTATTCAACTTTTTACAGCATGCTTGTTAAGGGGGCAGTGGGTCTATTCTTTTTCCCCCTAAAATGGGATCTCAAAATTCACCGGGGGAGGTTCTTAACTCAACTAAACTGAACTGAACTCATAACATAAAAAAAGAAAAACTATAATAACTACAAAAGACTAACCAGTTCTTGCATGAACTAACACTGTCTTCGTGTCAGTGCTGCAAAGAATACAATGTTTCACACCATCAGCAGAGATTACTGGTAAAGGTTAGGGAGAAAGGTTTAGGTAGTCCCATAGCAGATGCTGTCTTTGGGATGTGAACTGTTTGATCTTCGCATATACTAAGCTATGACATATGAGATGGGGTGACCAGTTCTCTTCCTTCATTTTATGTTTCCACTGTCAGCTTGGCGGTTTATTAGCGCTGTTCTATTGTCTGCTCAGTTCTCTAGTCAGTTTGTTTTTCATTTATGTTGTATTAACTACATTGTGAGTAAGAAAATGGAACTTTTCCACACCTTTGAGGCGTATTGGGTATACAGGGCTAGACCTATAATTTATAGACTAGCATAGACCTGATCATTGATTCTGGTGTTCGTGCAAGATCTTTTTCTTCTTTTTCACTTCTTCCAATTACTTCATCAAAGTGTTGAGGGGAAATGCAAGGATCTTCTGTTTGCTCTTTCCAATGTGCTGTATAAGTGGTCTTTTTCATTGTGTAAACTTGGGCAATGAACAAGCAAACTAGAAATTGAATTGAGTCTTTGGAGATGTGGATATACAGAAGAATAAGTCACATTTCATGGAAGCAAAAACAGGCCAATACACTGGTTCTGGAAAGGCTACAAATGAAAAGAGAATTACTGAGAGAAATAAAATAGAGACAATGAAATACTTTCACCACATTAAAAGACATAACACACTCTTAAAAACCATACTTGGTAGAAAGGTTGAAGGCAAGAGAGCAAGAGGTAGGCAATGATACAAATGGCAGGACAACATCAAGTGATGGATAGGCAGCAGTCTGAGAAAGTGTACAACCAGGACAAGGGACAGAGCATGTTGGAGATCCCTTGCAGCCAACCTTCACTGTGGAGATGGCACCTGATTGATTGGTGATTTTATAATGTAAGAAGGCATAAATAATTTGGACAATTTAATCCTCATACATCAGATCCTTGGGGTGACTGTTCTTTTTCTTCTTTGCGTTCATCAGCAGTAAACTCTTGTGGAAAGTTCTGGTTGTTCATTCACTTTTGGACTGCAGTCCTGTTCCAGAACCTGTGTTGTATGCGCATCCGTTTTACAGATCTGACTCATTTGTATCCAGACTGCTGGTTCCTTGCCTCTCACGCAGATGCACTCCGACTTCGAAGAAAGCTCCCAATTAGTCTTACGACATGCTTTTGGGTAGGCAGTGTGTCTATTCTTGTTTTCCCTATAACAGGGCCCTGGAATCCATCCAGGGAATTACTGTTCTATTCCTCACTGCCTTTCCCTTTCAGAAAATTTTCTCATCCTATTTTTATGAAGCTGGGTCAACCGCAGAGCTATACTGGTAAGAAAATTAATCCTGTATCTGCTGGGCGTTAAATCCAAACCACTACCATAGCGTGAAACCCCACTACCCACTATCATAAACTAAATATTGAATCTGATGATTTACGTTGTATTTTATTTTAACTATTTCATTTTGAAGCTGTAACTTCGGTCACATTATCAGTTGTTACAAAACTTGTAGCCCTAAACTGTGACATGAGAGTCACACTGAGGAAGAGACTAATGCCTTACCATGTAAGGTTCCCAAAGTGAGCAGCGGATACAGTGAAGCCAACCTTCACTGTGCAGAAGTCACCATTTTGTCAATCTGGCTATTTGTCAGTAAATTCAGTCTCTCAGAGACTATTATTGGTAAAAATAAAAGCAATGCTTACATTTTATCTTGACCCATCTTGGTAACAAGAAGCCGGAGCAAGCAGCGCAAAGCAGTGACCACTCTTTTGTCTTCTTTATCATGTGAGATGAGGCATTCAAGTGCAGGAATGGCCAGGTCTGTTTTATCTTGCTGTGGCAACCAATGAAGAACAGAATAATTAACTTTCCTAGAAATTCCCAACAAAAACCGAATAATTAACTTTCCTAGAAATTAAAATGAAAACAAAACAACTAACTTTCCTAGAAATAAACACATTATATAAGCTATATAGAATCACAGAATTAGGAAAATAGAAAAAATAATTTCTGACGACTAAGCAACATGGAACAAAGCAAAGTTCCCTTTTCACGCCTTTCGGCGCATCGGGCATATGGGCAGAACGTCCCATATTTTTACAGACCATCAGCACTCTGTGGGTAATGTGGTCAGCATTACGCCGGCTGTCTTTACTTTCCCAGGACAGCCCATCCTGGTATCCATTTTAGGCTGGGTCGACCTGCGACGTCCCATACCACGATAAAAATCCACGCAGCCCGCAGTGGGTTTCGATCGCGGTATGCTGGCTTACGAGTCGGACTAGCAACGCCTTAGCCACGGACGCCACCAACATGGAACAGGTGGGACAAAAATAATGAAGACAAGGGGAAAACACCACATCATCTTTCCAAGCTCACATGAATCTCAGAATTGTTACAAATATTTACTGGAGACAAGTAGCAGCAATAAAAAATATTTAAAAAATGGGCAGTTATGAACACACAAAAAAAAGGACATACTTTCTCTGCAGCAAAATAATAATGATAGAGATCAAAAATAGATTTGAAATAAGAGTTGGCAGTTACAACAAGTCTATGTTAGGCTGATGATACAGCAGTGACAGCTGAAAACACTACACCAACCTCTGGTCATTGTACTAATGGAGAGTACAAGAAGTTTACCAACTGCCAAATTATTTGCTCAGGGTTACCACGGCCATCGGCCTCTATGGAGAGTACAAGAAAAAGACTAAACATGCCAAATTACTTCACTATAAACACATAAGGCCACAGATCAAGTCTTAGTAGAAGCTGGGTAGCCATATGTCTCATCAGTACACCTCTAGAAGATGTAAGGAAGTAAATCATGGACATGCAGCAGATTACTGAGAAATTATGTTGAAGCTGCAGAGATGGACAATTTTAATAGAAGAAAGATGAGATCATCATAGACATATTGTAATAACGATGTTTTGATTTGTTTTCAATTTACTAAGTGACAGATCAGGAGATCTTCTCTTCTTCTTAAAGTCCATGCCATGTGGCATTGGTAGTCATGTCTGTCCACAACCTTCTGTCTCGTGTAATTTTAATCAACTTTGAAACAGATGATCTTCCATGACATGAGTCAAACTGCCCAGCATCTTTTCTCTGGGTCTCCCTCTGCCTCTCCTCCCTTCCGTTTACTACTGTCATGATGTACTTCAGTTTTCTCCTTATCTCTTTGCCAAAGAATGCAGATTGTCTCTTTCTGATGTGGGCAGTCAGTTCTCTTCATGAGTCAGTTCCTTTCAGGACATCCCTATAACTATTTTTATCTGTCCAGGGTATTCTCATCATTCGTCTATAAAACCACATTTCTGCAGCTTCCAAATAATTTTTCACTAATCTACCAATTGCATATGATTTACTTCCATATATCAAGATAGGATTTATGTAGCTTTAGGGAATTCTCTTTCTCATCTCAACTGACAAAGCAAGATTACATAAAGAAATTCTTCATTTTGTATAATGCTGCCTTTGCTTGAGTTGCTCTACAGTGAACTTCTCTAATACATCTTCCATCTGAGGTTATCAGGGTACCCAAGCACTTAATCATATCCACTTGCTTCAGGTTTGTCCCATTTACTTTGACGTTGCATGTGCATCAGGAGATCAGCAGAAGGCAATCTGAATTTCTGTGGGGCTTTTAATAAGTAACGAGGTAAGTCAAAGACCATTTTGTATGCCAGTGGCGCACTGAGCATATGTTGCTAGCCTCACAGTTTTACAGACCAATCAGCACTTGGTGGGTAATGTAGTCAACCTCACACCAGCCACCTTTACTTCCCAGGACATTACTGTAGCCCATTTTAGGTTGACACATCAACAGAAAGGAAAACTTGAAGTACATTTTAACAATAGGAAAACTGGAGGAAAAGAGATGCATGGGGACACCAAGAAAAAAAAAGATATTCAAAAGTTAACATCATTGTGAGGAGATAGTGTATATCAAAAAACGATGGCAGTAAACAAGACAGAAAGCTGTGAACAGACATGATGATCAATGCCCCAATCTATGGATTATTTAAAAAAAAAATAAAAAAAAAAAAAAAATTACGGACCTTTTGTCTGCCATACCCGCATGTGGCCCATCTTCTATACACACTAAACCCAAACACCTACAGAGCACACAACAATCTTTAATCAAAAGAACAATACAACAGCCGGCAGCTGATCTCAGAACTCGTGGGTACCCCTATCTGAAACCAAGGACGTGAGGGCTTTACAAATCACCTCTCACTTCTATCACGTTCTCCTGGATAGCACTGGGTCCAAGCCCACTCTGTTTCTGTACAGCCACTGAACTCAACTCTGAGACCGGGAAAGCGTCTGCTGAGTGCCGGGTGAAGTAGGCAAGAACAGATCAAATCACAATAACCAATACAAACCAACCTTAGCTACCAGACTGAGGATGATTTACAGGAACAAGCTATACACAAATCCTATCTCTGTCGGAAGGGGTATAATACAAAGATACTGCTTAAATCTAACCAAACACAGAAACTATAAGTCACTACAACACTAAGCAACACACTACTATATAAGAGTCAAACTGGCAGAATTCACAGTCACTGTTCTCGAATCGTCTTGCCATTTGCTAGTTTTATTGCAGTCCACTGTTCAGCTCCCGACTTCGGGGGATTTGTGAATTCTCCTAAGGGAACAGCTCAGCCCGTTATGCATTATATGGTCTTTTGTTTGTCTGGCTGAACTCTGGGTCATGTATTGGTCAGTCACTACACACATGAAGATTCAATACTATCTTTCTTGTCATCACATAGCTACACTAGACTCTGACAATGAACAACACATTTTGAGTTACCTGGTGATAAAAAAAGTTGCAATAAAATAAAATCTATTCTAGTAGATCAGCTAAAAAAATATGTTGAGCCGGATGTGAACAGGAACTACAACATAAATGTTGCGGCTGAAATGCCTTCATCAACAGACAACCCAAACAGATACTGATACAATTACAAACAAGAATACATAAAAATCACTTGGCTTTATGGTAAGTCAGGTCACCAAATATCCATTATGCTTGAAGAGCAAAGTCTCTGAGCAAAAATTTTAATGCAGGAGTAAAATAATGGACAGGAAATAACCCAGAGAGTTTGGACAGGTGGGCAAGATAAAAGATTTAACACATTAGCAGATACTGTATTTTTGTCCACGTATAAGGCGATATGGTTTTCCCAAATTTAAGTTTAAATCAGGGAGAGCCATCTTATACTTAGGGGTATCTTATATACAGAAAAATACAGTAGATTAAGTTTATTAAAAGTAAGAACTGACATTACAGCACTTAGTTCATTCCCATAAGTACTCTGTCCTCCCCTTTAGCATCAAGCATAGAGTTAAAGTACTAACAGTGTCAGCTGCAAATTGTTTATATATCCACCATTTCTTTCCTTAAAGCCCTGAATGTCAAGAAGATCCTCTTATCAATCTCCTTTACATCATTTTATATTACATCATGGAGATCTGTCCACTCTTCTGCACTGTTTATGTGTTCCAAATAAGACGTGACCCCATATGCCTTGTGAGGCATCAGGTTTTCACCCAACAGTATAGCCCCATATGCCTTGTGATGCATCCGGTTTTCACCCAACAGTATAGATCAAGTAAATCACCAGCATGATCTAGAGAAAAGATTAAATGCATCCTCACTACATAAGACCTCTGAAGTGATGCATACCACACTGCACAAAGCATGCCTGTCTTGACATTTATCAGCATGTTCTGTGAATATGCTGATAATTGTACAGCTTATTCTACAGCCATATAAAGTTACTATGATTGCCTCCATTCTTAAACTAGCTGCTATTTCATTAACCAAATGTTTTTTTTTTTTTTTTTAAATAAGTATCTTTTATTTGCTTTTACTGAGCCCCAGTATGCTTTTTCTGCATCTTAACACAGAGCCATCTGTACTAACAATCACCTCCCGCGGATAAGATTTATTAGTAAAACAACACATTCAACATTTACAGTTGGAGAATGAGCCCCAGTTGTATTTGCCTGATGTGTAGTCTAATATGTTCCCAGCAGTACATTAAAAAAAATATTTAAAAAACCTACCTCCAAAGCCATATGAGCTGCCAAACAAATAATTTTTGAGTCCTCATCTTTGCTTGTTTCAGACACACATTCCACCAGTTTCTGAAGGCTAGTCAAAGCTAAACAAATATGGTGAATCTTGATTGTGTGACCATTTTGAGAAAAATATTAATGCAAAGCAATAAGGTGGTTCTTAATTTTGATTTAATTTCCCCGACTACACCACATCCTTTTGTGGGCTTGGAGAATATTTTTCCATTCCATTCTTGCAACTGGATAGATGGAAACCGGTCCAGCATCTGTAGCCTCTCTTATTAACATCTGTCTTATGTTTAAAAAAAAATTTTTTTTAAAATTTCCTAACCTTTTTAATCCAATTGCTTTGCCCTGCTTGCTAGAGTAGTTGGCTAAACCGCTGTGACCGGGTGACGAACTCCTTGTGGTCCGGGTTCAGGCCCGAGGGTAGGCAGAAAAGCCACATTTCTCCCAGATTTACGGTAACTATCATGGAATCAAGGCCGAAGGGTTGCGACATCCATAATACTGAGCCTAAAGGTTAACAACTCATGGCTTCTGGATACTTAAAAAAAAAAAAAAAAATCTAATTGCTTTTGATTGCAGTGCATGTTTCATGTTTCTCTGTTTGCTTCTCCTCAGGGTGTGCACAATATAACACCATCTTCTGAGCCTTATAATGATTTAAACAAGACATTTCTCCTAACTCTTTCAGTCCCAAAAAAATGCATCATATGTTGATAAGTTCCTACCTAGAAGCCCAATCAATGCAAGATGCACTGACTACCCCTTGGGAATCTGATGCTAAACTCTCTGGGACTAAAAGAGTTAATTTCTTGGCCTTTCTTGAATTAATCCTATTTGATGTTCATCAATTTTCTTAGGAATTTGTTTTCAAATGCATTCAACTTTCTATACAAATTATCTCACCATAAACACACACTTACACAAAAACAAAGATGCCATCGATACAATGATAGAGAAAGAAAAATAAAACAACATAAAATTAACCAGACTGCAAATGAATGCTGAGACTGTCCTATTCTATGAGAACATTTTGGTATTTTTGCCTGAATACACAATTTTGACAAGTTTTCTAACAACTTATAATGTGAGTGAAGTTACAACAAGAAAACGGTTAAGAAATACAATAAAAGTAAAGATCCCTTTCCACGCCTTCAGACGTATCGGGTATATGGGAAGAGCACCCATATTTTTACAGACCATCAGCACTAGGTGGGTAATGTGATCAGCGTTATGCCGGCCGTCTTTACTTCCCCAGGACAGCCATCCTGGTAACAATTTTAGGCTGGGTCGACCTGCCACGCCCCATACAATGATAAAAATCCATGCAGCCAGCAGTGGGTTTTGATTGCGGTACATTGGAATAAGAAATACATAAAACACATTGTAAAACTAAATATTTTCATTTTGGAAATGTAAAGATAAAAAGAAATACCCACTGCCTGCTAACAAACATGTTGTACAAGGTGACTATTTTTCAGGCTGCTGAAATCTGATGTGATCCTCTGAACAGTCAGATAGTGCAGGCTGGCTGTCAACCACAACAGAACAACACAACATGCCAGCCACCCTTATAAGAGCACAAGCAGAAGAAGAAGATCACAATCACTAGCCTTCTAGCCATTCTGGATGTTGAATTCAGTGTAGTTTTCATACAGACACTTCCCACCCTTCCTTCTATAATAATCAATTATGTAAAATACATTTTTCCTGTGTGGGTTCTGGGGCCCCATAGACTAACAGACCCATGGTTCCTCATTCTTATTTTCCTAGGTCCACCATAGACTTCATACTTTTTAATAGTTTTACTGAAGCATTAATTATAATTTATAAATATCAGAATTGCAAAAAGGACTGCATTCTGAAGTTGAGGGAATTTGTTTGTTTGAGGGATTTTGTTTGTTTGTAAATGATATCAATGACCCCTTACATCTGTTCCATTTGTGGACCACCAAATGGGAAAGACCAGGAAAGACCAAAGGGAAGCAAAGAATAGTAGTATCACAACCTGCTAAATATGTCATAAGAGTTGACAGTTGATGTGAGGCTGGCTTCACCATCAAATATAAAACTTCAGATGCAAACTCCAGTCAATCATGAATTTAGGAGAGGTTGGTATAAAATGACTGAGGGCTTATGTTGCACTGGAGGATAAAAGGAAGGAAGAGGACAGGAAAAATCAGAAAGAGAAGCAGGAGAAAAATAAGGAACACTAGCAGCAACAGAAGAAGAGGAAAAAAAGAAACAGATGAGGATAAATAAAAGGAAGAAGCGCATGAAGTAGAGATAAGAAGATGAGAAAGAAGCAAGAGAAGGTAGCTGAAGAAAAACATTTCCTAATACCTTTCCCTGCATCATTCATGGCTAGAGCAATCTTGAAGAAAATGAAGTATGCGTGAGTATTTCTTGGCTCACACTTCTCAGAGATTTCAATTGCGGATAATGCCTGCGGAAAATATAAAACAACAACATTTCAACCTCTTGACTTACAGATCATGATACTACACATGGTAAAAAAAAAAAGTAAAGTTCCCTTTTCACACCTTTCGGCGCATCGGGCATATGAGCAGAGCATCCCATATTTTTACAGACCATCAGCACTCTGTGGGTAATGTGGTCAGCATTACGCCGGCTGTCTTTACTTTCCCAGGACAGCCCATCCTGGTACCCATTTTAGGCTGGGTCGACCTGCGACGTCCCATACCACGACAAAAATCCACGCAGCCTGCAGTGGGTTTCGATCGCGGTATGCTGGCTTACGAGTCGGACTCGCAACGCCTTAGCCACGGACGCCGCACTACACATGGTAATACTTTAAAAAAGAACTTTTCAAATCTCAAAAGCTTAAGCTGTCCGATCAACGTCTGTCCGTGCTACTGCCAACTGCCAAAGTCAGTCGGATGAACCAACGTTCCACTTTTCACTCTGGTCGTGCAGGTAGGCACATAGTTTGCTACCGCAGAGATGATATATAACACCCTAACCTCAGGACTTGTTTCAAATCACCATTGTCTGAATTTCTGATAAAGCGCAGCGGAAGAAGTCCAAGGCCTGGGAATCATAACCCATATCCCCCCCCCCCCCCCCCCCCCCTCAGATTTTCTAGGAAATAATCGGGCCAAAACAATCGTTGAAAGGCGGACACCAACTAAAGACTTGAGACTGGTAGACTCCTGCTGTGCATGCACCCCCTGTGGAGTTCTTCTTCTTATTATTATTTTTTTTATTTATTTCAAAAAAAAAAAAAAAAAAAAAAAAAAAAACTTGGATGCAACCAGCAGAATGAAGGTTAAATATGTTTGAAAACAAATGCCTAAGGAAACTGATCAACATTAAAATTAATTATTTCAAGAAAGGTGAAAAAATAAAAGAAGCGTATGGACAGCTTCCAGTATAAACAGTTATAATACACAGAAGATGGCAATATTTTGGACGCATCTTGAGGATATGCGGACAGTGAACCACCAAACAAGCACTTAAATAGGAAATACATGGATTGAGCAAATTCCCTGTATGGGTTTCAGGGCTTTATTTGTGGAGTGCAAAGGGGGAAGAGGGGGTGGGGAAAGGGGGGGACACTGCTCCCCAACCAAAAAGTTTGAAAAAAAAAGACAACTTATTAGGGTTGTTTCCTTAAAAAACTGGAGAGGTGAGGAACCAACAGTCTGCACCAAATAAGATCTGCAAGATGGATGAAAACTCAAGTTCTGGTATAGAACTAAAGTCTCGAAGAGGATGAACAACAAGACTTTCCCACTGGAGTTTACAGCTGTGAACATGAAGAAAAAGACATTGGGAAATGAGGAAATTCAAAATAAACCTTGAGTTCAACTTGAATGAGAGAGGCCAAACATGCTGATGTGGATTCCATCCTTGCTATGTGGGATCTGGGGACCCATTTTGTGAGGGAAAAGAACAGACCCACTGCCCCTTAACAGGTCAGTATCATATTCTTTACAGGACGTTGCAGAATCAAACCCAGCATTTTCTGGCTGTTGTGGTCTTTCTAGGCAAAGTTTACATTTATTAGTTTGCCACTGCTTACTGAACAAACGGCTCTCACTACCACTGTCGAAACCAATGCAAAAAGTCCACTGCCAAATCGCTTGCAGCTTGGGTCGAACCACCCCCCCCCCCCCTCTTCCCCACAAAGCCTAAGCCACAGATGCCCCTAACAAGCGCTAACCAGCATGAATTTTTCATTGTTCAATATATGACGACTTGCTAAGTAATAATGGCATTGATAAATTTAATACACACAAAACAGAACACTCACTTTCTCCATGTTCCCAAGATGAAAATAGCACATGGCCAGGTTTCTGTGCAGTTTGCCCAGGTTGGCTTCTGTCTGGGATAGTGATGGGTAGAGACTGAGAGAATAGTTGTACCAAGTCAAAGCTTCTGTATAGCTCTGGTTCTGTAGAAAGTTACAATATGTTCCTCTGTGCTTTGACAGAAAATATACCATAGACATTAGGAAAAGACCTAAAACTGCATTTTATAAAATGAGAGCATTTTCATGTCTGTGGAGGTTAGAAACAGAATTCTGGCAAGCAATTTAGAACCAGTTTAAACATATGGCTGTCATTCCTGGCAATTAATAAACAAACGATACAATTTCTTGAGGCTTCGGAGATGTGGTTTTACAGAAGAATCCTTAGAATTGCTTGGATAGCCACAAAAAGAGCAACCCAGATGTTTTAAAAGAGGCAAGGGCTAGAAGACAAATGTTCATATCCATCAGAAAGAGACAGTCATTTTATTTAGGTCAACATGAGAAAAAGGAAATTGGAACATGCTGTGACCACTGGAAAGATCTGGAAAAACAAAATCAGATAGAGGAAGAAGAAGAAATGAGAAGATTCTTGACAGCCTTGTGTCATGGCATGTAGTGATGTCAGCCCACAAACTGGTACATGCTGCTGAAGATTGCAGATCTGAAGAGGCACGATTGCCCACACCAGTCGACAAAGCACCGCATGAGGATGAGATGATGGTGACATTTGTAAGTAAAATTCCCATTTACAATGATGTGTATTCAGGCGCGGCCTCATTTTTTGTATACATCAAAGAGAAAAAATGAGTGATGTGGTTAGTAGAACATCAGCTACTTTAACTTCCAGGCATTTATTCTTCTACATTTGCATTCAAAATGGCGTGGCATGCCGTGTTGTGGTTCACAGCTAGGCTATAATATCTGCACCTTTTGACCAAACACATCTGATTTTAGCAAACCCTTAAATAGTCACCTTTTATGGCATGCCTGTTAAAGGTTCACAGTTTATTTACCCTATTTGTTCCATTCTTGTAATGTGAACACCTTTTGTCAAAGATGTTATCACAATTTCTTCGGTCCCAAAGCTGCATTTTCCAATTCGATTCCACTACAGAATTGTTGTTCCAAGGTACAACTTTAGAAAAGACTTTTTGTAGTAACAACTACTTGGGACTGTAAGAGTTAAAAATATGAGGCTAAACTATATGCACACTATACTTCAAAATAAGAGAATTGATTTGATTTGATTTGATTCAAGAACCGACATCACAGCACTCGGGGCATTCCCATAAGCGCTCCGTCCCCATCTTCAGCAGCCAGCTAAGAGTTCCGATACTAATGGTGGCAGTAGCTTTCTGATTAAACGTCCGTCTTGCCTTTTCTCTGAGCCTCGAGCTTCTGCCAGAACCTCTCGTCACCCCCAACTGCATCAATCTCACCACACTGTGGTGATTCATCTGCTCCTCCGAATTGTACACGCTCTCCCACAAGGCACTAACCACATCTGCCCTATCATGTATCAGTATTCTACCAAGTTGTGCAGAGCCAGCCAGTCTGTCCGCCTGTTCATTTCCCAACACACTGGCCTGACCCGGTGAAAAAATTCAGACAATACTCCTCACTCGTGTCCTCCGCAGCGAAGCATGCCACTCTGCACGAAGCATACCTGTTCTGATCTTCCTCAGCATGTTTTCTGAATCAGTTACAACCACAATGTGTGTGTGTGTGTTGTGTTCTCTAGCCAGCGGAAAGCTGCAGTGACCGCCTCAACCTCCATTCTTAAGCTGGATGTTGTGGTTTCATATGCTAGGCTCTACTGCACCAAACGTCGACCATTAACTTTTGCTAAGAAGCCCCAAGCACTTCTTTTGCCTCTTGACACTGAACAGTCTGTGTAAATGATCAAATCCTCCGAGCGAGCATTATCTTGAATTAATTGCTGAATTTCCACCTCTGTGGCGCCTGCTGACCAGTCTCTGCATTCCCGGCTCAGCGTGATTATGACTCTACACAGGTCTGACTGCTCAGGTGGCACTTTGACCCACTCCTCTCCTCGCCTAATGTTCTCAAGGATGCAAACCTGTTTGATTGTGTCTTCTGCCTGAGCAATCCATGACCTCCCTCTTATCAGCCGCTGACCCTTAACTGCACCCAGAGCTTCATGCAGAGGGTAGTCTGTGTATGCAGCTAACCTGAGATATGACTTCGCCTGCAGCACCTTGTGCCTACCTGCAACCGTCGGCAAACCAAGGATGTATCGCATACACACCACTGGGGTGTCTCTGGTACAACCCAGAATGACCCGCATAGCCGCGTTCTGTATGCGCTCTAGTTTGTCCATCTGACTCTTTAAGACGGTAAGCAGTCATAGGCCATAATCCACCACTGACATGATCAGGTGCTGATATAGTGTGAAAATCATTCTCTGCTCTTTGTCAATTGCAGCCATAGTCTTAAGTGCACTAAGTCCTTTTTGGCATCTCGTCACAACACTCTCCACATATTCCTTAAATGACAGGCTCCTGTCAAATCTAATTCCTAGATACTTCAGTTTGCTCTCTCTGTTGACGTCTCAACCATCTATCGTGAGACTCGGGACATCAGTTTTAACGATTCTGTTGTCCAGAGAACACCACAAAACAGACGCCTTTTCTGGGTGGACGACAGCCCTCATTTCTGTACATCACTCAGTAACTTTGTCTACTGTCGCTTGTAGCTCCCGACCTGTTTGTTCCCTCTCTTCCCCCTGCCTGTATGCAAGTATATCATCCGCAAAAGTCAGTATCCTTCCAACTCCTGGTGCTTCTAGGCTTGCAATCTTGCTCGTATACACGTTGAAGAGCACAGGCGAGAAGGCGGACCCCTGAGGCAGTCCTGGGGCCAAAGTGCATGGTTCAGAGGTCCATGAGCCCAGTCGGAGAGCAACCCGACGTGAATACAAGACAGCTGCAACCCAATTCACCAGCCATTGATTGACCTCCTTCTCCCTCAGTGCAGTCATTAAGATGTCGTATCTCACTCTGTTATAAGCATCCTCGAGATCCAGTCCTACCGCCATATTTTCCTGTCTGTTCTGGAACCCTTCATAGACGTCAAAAGCAAAAGTGGCCGCATTTGCCCAAGTGTCCTTTCCTGGCTTGTAACTTCCCAGACCTCTTGGGAGAAGCTTCCCTCTTTCCAAAAATTCTTGTAACTTTACAGCAACTATCTTCTCCAAGATCTTACCAAATGTGTTTTGTAAGGTGATGATTCTAAAGCCACTAAGCTTTGATTGAAATTTAAAAGGTTTTGGTAGTGGGATTAGATAGCTGTGCACCCAGTCTTGCGGTACTGATGCTGTCTTAATACTCTGGTTAAAACAGTCGGCCATCTCTGCCAGGTCTATATCGCTTAAAGCCTTCATGTGACCATACCTGACACCCTCAGGCCATGGTGCAGTGTCTTTTGCTTTTTTCAAAATTTGTTTGATATCTTCCACTTGTATCATGTCTTCATAATGCATATTCTTCAAGGTGTCAGCTAACTCCTTTCTAACTGCATCTCTGATGTCTACATCATTATGATCTGTCTGAGCTATAAACCTATGGAGAAAAGCCTCCCCTTTCTCCCTGTCTGTTGTCACATGCACACCATCATCTCTACAAATTGTTCCGACTATCATAGGCCGATCTTTTCTTTGCACCTGCCTTTGCAGTTTTCAGAATTTCCCTAGGGAAAATAAGAGAAAAGGGTTCTTTCCTTATTACTATCTCACTGCTTTCTTACAACTGACTATACACATTCAAAAGGTCACCAGGCATGTATGTGAATGTAAAAGTAGCTGGTGATTCTTTTCATCATGCTGATAAATACAGGGTCAGCACCATATGCCTACTTAAACGGTGGGAAAGTATTAAAAAGAATATATTACCTCAAAGTAGTATGCAGCTTTTCTCCAAAACTGGACATGAAACTGTTTGATAGTATCAGCATCTAAACGCTGTCCTGTGTGATGACCTGCAATATAAAACAGCTGTTTACAAAGATTACAGATGTGTATTATAGATTACAGTAAGGAATTAAAGGGTCTTTTTCACATCTTTGGTGCATCTGGGTTCCCGTATGGTTTCCAGGGACCATTAAGTGAGGAACAAGAATAAATTCACAAACACCACCACCACCACCACCAAGCAAGTCGTACAAGGCGACAATTAGCAGTGTTTCCTTTATAGTCAGAGTGCTTCTGTCTGAGAAGCAAGGAACCAACAGCCTGCATATAAATAAGATAGAGCTGTAAAGTGGATGTGCATGCAAAACTCAGGTCCTGGAACAAGACCAGCATCCAGAAGTGCATGAACAGCCACAACATTTTATCAGAGTTTACAGCCACTGAACATTAAGTAGAAGTGTATCAGGCAAATAGCACTTGACCTGTAGATTAGACCAATCAGGTGACCGTTACTGTCCAGGACATTACATGGTACTCATTCTTGGCTGGGTCAGCCAGAGTGCCAAGGTAAATTTGTACAAATGCAGTTCTAAACCCTAGATTTTCAAGCAAGAAGACAAGCACCTAGCCACTATGCCACCGCAGCTCCCAGATGTGTAAGCAGCTACAAAAGATCAAGGTTGTGAGGGGTTCAGCATAATTTACATCAAGGTTGTGAGGGGTTCAGCATAATTTACATCAAGGCTGTGAGGGGTTCAGCATAATTTACATCAAGTCTGTGAGGGGTTCAGCATAATTTACATCAAGGTTGTGAGGGGTTCAGCATAATTTACATCAAGGTTGTGAGGGGTTCAGCATAATTTACATCAAGGCTGTGAGGGGTTCAGCATAATTTACATCAAGGTTGTGAGGGGTTCAGCATAATTTACATCAAGGTTGTGAGGGGTTCAGCAAAATTTACATCAAGGCTGTGAGGGGTTCAGCAGTTCAGCATAATTTAATCAAGGCTGTGAGGGGTTCAGCATAATTTACATCAAGTTGTGGGGGTTCAGCATAATTTACACCAAGGTTGTGAGGGGTTCAGCATAATTTACATCAAAGGCTGTAAGGGTTGCAGCAGTAATTTACATCAAGGTTGTGGGGGTTTCAGCATATATTTACACCAAGGCTGTTGAGGGGTTCAGCATAATTTACATCAAGGCTGTGAGGGGTTTTCAGCATAATTTACATCAAGTTTGTGAGGGGTTCAGCATAATTTACAATCAAGGCTGTGAGGGGTTCAGCATATTTACATCAAGTCTGTGAGGGTTCAGCATAATTTACATCCTTTCCTTCTCCTTCTCCTCCCTACATATTTACATCAAGGGTTGTGAGGGGGTTCAGCATTTACATCAAGGTTACAGCATATTTACATCAAGGCTGTGAGGGGTTCAGCATAATTTACATCAAGGCTGTGAGGGGTTCAGCATAATTTACATCAAGGCTGTGAGGGGTTCAGCATAATTTACATCAAGTCTGTGAGGGGTTCAGCATAATTTACATCAAGGTTGTGAGGGGTTCAGCATAATTTACATCAGGAAAACCCATTTAAGAGTCTTGCAATAATTTGCAGTGATAAATGCGGTTATCAGCAAGGAACTACAGGAAGACAACTTCAATACTAGCATACAGAATTATCAATTTCATGATGAGGCTATCCTAGCACCGGAGCAACAGTGGCAGCAGTTATGATGCTTACTCTGCCAACAAAAATGGCAAGGTTACTGTTTTTTCCCAAGCACTAAAGCTCTCTTATCTTCTCATCCTTTGTGTGCCGTTAGATGTTACATAGAGCCTGAATTTGATTCCTCCACTCTGCTCTATTGCATGCAACTTTCTCAGTTCTTTTGTACATGGAGTTCAGCCCAGCATTTACGATTCTCCCGTAATAACGTTGTTCTTGTTTTCTTGGACGTCCTTTTTTTCATGTTCTCAGACCAATTGTTTCCCATTTCAGTGCCTATTTTACTAAAGCTATATATATATATATATAGGTCTAGTGCACAGTGATTGATTTATGGTTTGTGTTTATCTTTGCGGCACTCCCCACACATCCATTGGTGCTCAGATTTCCCTTCAACATATATATATATATAATCTATATATATATATTATATATATATATATCTATCTATATATATATATATATATATATTAGGGCCCGTACCGAATAGTGATTTTTACTATTCGGTTCGAATATGATAGCTGGACCAACTATTCGGCCAAATACGAATACGAATAGTGAATTATCATCATCAGGTGCTTTGCCGACTGGCATGGGCGATTATGCCTTGCCACAATCTGCGATCTCCTGCAGCATGTATTCGTGTGCTGACACACCTAAGGTATTATAAGCATTCTTCTGTAAAACCACATCTCTGAGGCCTCAAGAAAATGTTTTCACCTGCCTACCGATTTTCCAGGACTCACAGCCATATGTTCAAACTGGATTGTATGTACAAGCAATAATTCTTTTTCTAACCTTTATGACAAATCCCTATTTCAAATAAGATGTTCTTAATTTTTAAAATGCAGTTTTTTGCCTGTCCTATTCATTTTCTTATTTCAGTAATGCATCATCTTTTTATCTGATGTTAATCCTCATGTGCCCCAATATACTCACCCCTTTCGGTACTTGTCCCAAAATAAAACCATTTACTTTTTTTTACACATTTAGGAATAATTATTTTTTCTTAAAACCATTTTCTTTGTCTTCCCACCTTTTAAACGGCCCCCTTATTCCATTTTCAAAAAGTGTAAAATGGTCTTATAAAAAAAAAAAAAATCCATAATGTCAAAAAGTACCTGAAAAATTTACTTAAAAAAAAGTAGTACAGGGAAAAGTAAAAAAATTTTTAAAAAATTTTAAAGTTTTTCATTTTTGTCAATCTGTCTTTGGTAAATAAAACTTTGGAAAGAAAGTATTTTTAGTTTTTTTAAAAAATAAAATAAACTTGAAAATTGTTCACTAGGTACCTCGTAGGTGGCAACAGATAAACTTGACAGTTAAAACCCAAGGGGGGAAAATCTTGATATTTGCATTTTCCACCTCCAAAGGGGGTGAAGAAACCATATTCGTTTCGGCCCACCGCTACTATTGGGCTAAAATACCGAATAGTTATTAGGTCCCCCTATTCGCCCCGAAGCGAATGGAAGCGAATATTGGGTACACCCTAAAAATATTACATATTTACCCACAACAAAAATTATATATATATTATTATATAATATATATATAATTAGATATATATAAAAATGTGTGTGAAATTTTATGTAATTTTGGGGCCTTACCGAATAGTCATTTTCACTATTGGGGCCGCTACAAAAGCGGACCAACTATTCGGCTGAATAGATAGAATATGTATCTCATCGGGGTGCTTTGCCAACTGCATGGGCATTATCCTCCCACATCTGCGACCCCTGCAGCATGTATTATTCGTGTGCTGAACAGCCCCATGCCATGCAAAAAGACGTCAAAATCTTCTCTCGTTGTTTTCCCTCTATCCCTCCTTAAATTCTTTCCAGGGGTCCCTCATGTTCCATTTTCCCTCATTTATAACAGGGCCCAAAACATGATGACTGCTCTTTCTGATGCCCTGTGAGTAGTTGTCATGGGCTTCCCCTCTTTAAAAAACCTCTTTTTTTCTTTTTTTGGGCTACCCAAAGGTTTTTAAACCTGTTTTTTTGTAAACCACATTTTGAGGCCTCAAGAAATTGTTTGGCCTCCAAAACGTTTGCGCCATATTTTAAAAACTGGATTATTAAAAGCAGAATTCTTTTTCAAACCTTAATGACAAGTATATTGCATAGATTTCGTCATTTTATAAAATGCAGTTTTTCCTGCCTTTTCTGTTTCTTATTTCAAAAATGCATCTTCCTCTTTGTTACCATGTGCCCAGATATTTAAATTTCTGTCTTGCCCCAAAAAAAAACCATTATTTTTTTTTAAACTTTGGGAAAAATTATTTTCTTTGATCCCCATTATTCTGTCTTCCCCTATTAAAACTAATCCCATTTTCCATTCCGAATAGTTTTAAAAAATAGACCTAAAAAAAAAATCCAAAATGTACGTGAAATTTTTTTCCCCAAAATGTGTCAAAATAAAAAAACTTTTTAAAAACCTTTCATGTTTTGCTCCTTCTCTCCATCGTGGAAACTAATCCCTAGAAATAAAAGTATTCTTATTTTTATAAAAAGAAATTAAAACTTGAAAATTGTCACGGGCCTTGTCAACCCATAAAAGCAGCATTGCTTTAAAAAAAAAAAAAAAACCAGTTGTTCATTTGTCCATTGGCAGCTTCTTGTCTCACTGAAGGTATTTCCAGCTGTACTAAACAGACATTCCTTGGTCGATCATAGGTGGGCACAAAGATACCCTTGCAGTAGAACCAAGGGGGGGAATTTACATGTTTATTTTCTACCCTCCAAAACGATGTAAGGTAACCACTTCGTATTCGGCCAATCCGAATAGTTATTTGATCCACTATTCGCCCCCAAACGAATATTTTTACAGCCCTAACTATATACCAACCATAAAGGGATTATATATAATTAGTGTGTGGTATATATATATTATATATTATATATATATATTATATAATTATAATTATATTTTATATATATTATGGGCATACAGGACACACACACAAACCCCCCCCCCACCCCACATTTTTTTATCCTCTGAAAAAAATGGGTTGGGGGGGGGGGGGGATGGAAATAAAGTAATAAACCTCTCTTGACAACTTGTAAATGAAAAAAACTCATAATTAAAGTGCTTTTATGAAGAAATACTACACAGTAAAAAAACTCAAAAACAAATACATTTATCTAAAGGGACACAGTAAAAAATTAAAAATCAAATCCTTTTCTAAAGCAATACCCCGGCCAAAAAACAAAATTTAAAATCAAATACCATTTAGCCTCCTCAGCAAAGTTTTAGCACATGAAACTCTGATGCTCAAAAAAAGATCCAACAGTTCCAAACAGACGACCACTGTCTGGGTGCATTCAAAATTCTTTTGATGACATTCCCCCAGTCAAAAAGCGTTCTGGCCTGGTTAAAAACAATTATTTAACAAAGCTCTGGACCCGGGTGCAAACAAATAATTTGAACAATAGCTCGGCGCAGACAAAACAGGTAATTTGAACAATAGCTCTGGTTGAATGATAAAACGTAATTTGAAAAACACTCTGGACTAATACAAACAAAGATTTAAACAGTATCAAGCTTAGATGGTACAAAAAAAGAAATTTAAAAAATAAGCTTTGGACTTTTTTTTTTCTTTTTCCCGCTTGATATTTAAAAAAAAAACCATTAAAAAAACAAATGAAACAAAATTTTAAAATGGTGCTTAATGGTTTGTGCTATCAACTTTTCATTTTTAGAGTTAGTGGCTCTCAAGAGTGTTGGTAAATATACCAGCCTGCTTTTCTGTATCCTTTTTTCCCCATGTGGGGGTTTAATTCAGAATGAGGATTTGGGGGGGGGGGGGGGGGGGGGGATCTACTGCCTTCCCCTCCCTTCCTCACGTCCCCCCCCTTAAACAACATTTGTAAGAGGCAACTAATTAGGGGTGTTTCTGCCAAATCGGGGTGACCAGCCTGAGGCCGAGGAAACCAACGTCTGCATACACTGGTTTTGTTCTGTAAAATGGGTGTGAAAAAAAATGTAAATTTTTTAACAAAAAAATGTCCGACGTGGGTGAGCAACAAAAAACTTTCCCCCGGGGTTTACAGAAGAAGAAGTATCCAAGTTATGTCAGATTTTTAGTTCTGTTAAAATACCATTACAAAATAATTTACCTTTATGCCTTTTTAAGAGCTGTATTGCATTTAAAGTTGGCCCATCTGAGCTTGGTGATGAAGTAAGTCATCCAGCGAAATGATAAGAAACCAGCCTAAAAAATTTTCTGACAATAAGTAAATTCTAATAGGGCTTTTTTTTTGGGGATCCACGAATGCTACCCGGGACTTTTTCTAAGCGATCCTTTCGTTCACACTACTATAACAAACACCATGTGTGGTTTGGGCACCTTTTTTTTTTTCCTAAAAAAAAACCTGCTTTAAAACATCATTTATTTCCCTTTTTGATAAAAGACGGCCGTCATGGTTTCTATCTAAAATGATCATCAATTCAAGCCCCAGGTAAA
>CAJHNH020003370.1:2500-22500 GCA_905116865.2 Candidula unifasciata
ATACATATATTTGTGTCTATGTGTGTCTGAGAATGTGTGTGCTTGTGTGTGTGTGTGTGTGCGCTGTTCCTTTGAGTGTTGTGTTTGTGGGAGTTACGTTGTGTGGGTGGGTGGGTGTGTGTGTATGTTTGTTTGTGTGTGTATGTTGTTTTTGTGAGCGATGTGGCTGTGAGGTATTGTATTGTGTGTGCTGGTGTTATTTCTATCTGACTGTGCTGCGTCTATTTGTGAGGTGTCTGTAAATGTTGTATTTGTTTTCAGTCCGTGTGAGTGTATTGTGTCGGTACCTATTGGTTGTGTCCACGTATATGTGTTGTATCTGTGAGAGTACATATACCTATGTACGCTGTATCAGCGTGTGTTGTCTTTGTGTATGTTGGGTCTGTTGTGACTGTATGTATTCTGTGTTTGTGTGTATGTTGTATCTGTGTGTATGCTGTGCCTGTGTGAATGGTATATATATGTCTGTACGTTGAGTCTGTGTGTACATGTAGTGTCTGTGTGTATACGTTCTGTCCTGTGATTGTGTGTGAGTGTGTAGTCGGTGTGTGCGCCTTTGTTTGTGTAGGTGTGTTGTGTGTGAGTGAGTGCGTGTGGCTGTGTGTGTGCTTGTGTGTGTTTGCGATGTGTGAGTATTTTTTGCATGCATATTTGAAAGTCTGCATTTGTTATCTGTGCTTTTGTATTTCTACTTTACATTCCTACACATATCTGTGTATGCTCGTATGAAAGAGGAATGCTTGGATGGGTCAAATGTAAGATGGGCCTGCGTGCCTGATTTGTAACCCTTTGGAAATAAAGTTCGTTTTTCAGTTCGTTATTCCTTCCCCGTGGGGCTTACAGGGCTCCGCTTTGGAGAACAAAGAATATACCCCCCTGACCCCCCCCCCCCCCTTAAAAATTCGTAGGAGGTGACAAGTTAAGGGTGTTTGGCTTCAAAATGCATCTGCCCGAGAGGCAAGGAACGAACATTCTTGCAAATAAATATGCTAGATCTGCATAGCGGATGTGCAAAACTTAAGTTCTGAGTTAAGACCATAATCCAGGGGTGGACAAACAACTAGAATTTTCCTAGGTAATTCATAGCCGGTAAACGCCCGGCTCTCTAGCGTAGTTGGCTAAACCGGACTGTGCGGTGACCGGGTGACGAACTCCTTGTTGTCCGGGTTCACTCCCGGGTGTAGGTAGGAAAGCCACATTTTCTCCCAGATTTACGGTACCTATCATGGAATCAAGACCGAAGGGTTGCGATATCCGTAGTACCGAGCCAAAGGGTTAACAACTCATGGTTTCTGGATTTAAAAAAAGAACATTTCTTGTACAATAACACCAAGACTTGCAGCATAGAATCTCGTCGCTACCTTGGACACAATAATGAACAGTACTTTCATATTCTACTCGGCCTGTGAGCCTCCTGTGAAAATTATAGAAGCAGTTAAAACAATTATTACTGGTTTCCTTATGGTACTGTACTGTTCTGTCTGTCTGTCCGTCTACATGTGAGTCCATCTACAGTGCCTGGTTCGGTCTTTCTGTTTGTCTCCTGTCACTTTGTCTCTTTGAGTCTGCCTGTATTTGTTTGTATGTGTCTGCCTGTCTGTATTTGTTTGTGTGTGCTTGCCTGGATGTCGATGTTGGATTGTCTGTCGGATTGTCTGTATGTCTGTGTGTACACTCTCTGAGACTGTTGTTAGTTTAGCATTTTCTCTCTCGTCTGTATCTTTGTCCACATCTTGTCTGCTTGCCTTTAGCGTGTGCACCCAATTTGGTTTTTATAAGGGTTGTGAGTAAAATATTTGACACTGAAAACATTTAACGTGCAGAGGTAATGTCGATAGGAAGAAAGAAGGAGCACTTTAAATAAAGTTTAGAGAGCAAAAGTATTAAACAGGCATCTGGGATTAAATAACGCAGCAGGGTAAAATAAGCACTGTGACAGCAGCTCCTATTTTACGGCACAAGATATTCATATTCCTCATCAGCACAGAGAAACATCTCACGCAAAGCATATTCCTTCCAACTCTACGCTGCCAGTGCCAGACATGGTCATTCACAACAAACCACGCAAGGCAAATACTAGTAACCATGAAAATGCGATGTCTGGGAGTAGGGGTTGGGATAGGCGGTCTCGAGGCATAGTGTCCGACTCGAGTTTGGAATTCTAGTAATTTCCCCTAGTCTCTGGGTAATAAAATCAGACGCCCGTGTATATTCTTGCGCACGTTAAAAAAAATATCCCTTGGTAGTTGAAAGTAAAACAGAGAAGCCAAACGGCACTGCCTGGGCAAAATTTAGAGTTAATAAAATCTACCTAAAGTATTTCAGGATCCTCGCCGGTACAACGGTGTTCGTGCACTGCTGAAATGTTCGGACTCTGGATTACCCGGGCATATATAGGTAAAGTAAAGGTCCCTTTTCCACGCCTTTATGCGTATTGTGGATCTATATATTTATAGACCAATCCGCACTTGGTGGGTGATGAGGTCAGCAGCACGCCGACCGCCTTTACTTCACAGGACTGCACCCGAGTCGACATGGGAGTCAAAGTCATTTCTTTAAAAAGCCGGCTCGTCCGGGACGCGAACCCACGACGTTCCGATCCGTAGGTGGGCGTCTAGCCGCCAACGCTACGGCGACTTCCCTGGCATACATCAAGAATCAGCGTTTCACACATCTACGGAAATATCCGTTTTAGATTCCCTGCGCTTAACCTGGCTTTCGCACTAAACGGGATTTAATTTTATCCTTACGCATGTTAAGAGACATGTTTATTCTGCCATGTGTCCAGGACTTAGATAAATTACAAGAACAACAGAAGGCAGAAAAGATCTGCTTAACTGCAGATAACAGAAATAAAAATACGCTAGTGGGCGTTGCAGTCACTACGCCTTCATCAGCAAACACAATTAATAAATGCGGACGCTAATGTAGAGATATAAAGAGTGAGCGTGATTTGTTGAAGTAAAGGTGTTTTTGAGAGGACTCCCAGAAAGTCAAACGGATGTGTCTAACAGGCAGTAATTGTATCAGACTCCATGAACATGCAGCTCTGAATAGGTAGAAATGATTCGAAAATAGCACTTAACCTCCCTCACCTGGATCACACGTGGTCATGTGGGCGTAAAGGGTAATGAGCGAGCGTACTAACTGGCAAGCAATGCACCAACGCATGTGGGAAGAAGCATGGACAGAGCAAATATCGTCAACGTTGTAAGGACTGGGCTAGTGGATAATGAGGAATCCCTGACACTAACCCGATTGCGTGACATGGGAGTAAAGCATGGTGAAGCATGCCTATGCCGTCTTCGAGGCCGAGATAGGAGACTTTCATAACCAGCCTTTCATGGAAACAATTAATAAACATACTTTTGAGTCGCTGCTCCATCGGAGGAGTGAGCACGCATGAAAATGCCCAATGTGCAGTAACTTCGATTGTGATAACATAACATAACATATCTCTATACGTCGCAGAGATGGCGAAGTCTAACAACTCCACGCCAGCATGTACTGTGCCAGTCTTTCGATGACAGGGTGTGGTTATCATCCCACTGCCAATTACTGCCTATATTATACCATTGTTGTGGTGTAAGGCGGGGGAAAAATGGATGGAAGGGTGGGGCGGGGTTTCGAACCTGAGGATTTAAGGCCGCATGGCTAGGGCTGTCGTCACAACTGTGCAGGTAATGATTCTATTTTGCCTCCGACAGAAATAAATATCCAGTCTAAACGAAGATTCGAACCCTGGTCTCCCGCTTGAGAGCCTAGCGTTCTAACCGCTCGACCATCCTCTCTTCGGTCATCATCCTATTCTATAACTTAATTCCACCCCCCGCCCCTTGAGATGGTGTGATCAACATCATCTGGGCTGCTTTTACTTCCCGGGACATGGCCTTGTGGGGGAGGGGGGGGGTAAATTTACTGCCGCTTTAACAAGCATGTCGTAAGCGTCGACTAATCAGGGGGTTTCTTGGAAGTCGGATTGCATCTGCATGACAAGCAAGGAACCAGCAGTCTGTATACAAATAAGCCAGATCTGTAAAACGGATGTGCAGGCTAAAGTCAAGCTCTAGATAAGACTCAAATCTACACAAATAATCAGCACTTTCTACCAGGGCTTACAGTCGGTGAGCACGACGAAGAAGAAGAAGCCGAGTACTTATTTTAGCTATCTTGTTTATTATTATTTCGTTTGATTGGTTTCAATAATATTTGACTGCTATAATGTGGTCGCTTTATTCTGTTCATTTTTTATGTGTCTTGTGTTCTGTTTCTTGTCGTTGTTCTGATGATGAAGGCTAATCGCCGCAACGTCTTATGTTTGTTAATTGTAAGCAGTAAAGCTGACGTATACTTTATGCTTTTATTACCATTTTGTATCTTCTCTCTTCTCTGTTAGATGCAGTCTTATTTTATTTTTTATTTTTAAGACTTTATTTTTTATACATTTCTACAAAGCAATGGAACAAAACTACAGAAAAGATATGCGACTAATTCAAATAAAAATATCGGAAAAAGCACGGTCTAAAATAGATATGTGTGCACGCGTAGCTATTGGTACACATAATAAGATACATAATCTACAACTTTTAATATTTCAAACTGTGCGCTGTCTTCACAATAAAGGTTGGCGACAGTGCATCCACTTCTCTAGTGAGGCCCAATTTCTTCCACTGTACAACTCTCGTACCACTACCAGAAGGCCATGGTAACGTCTATTTAAAAAAAAAAAAAAAGCACAATCCGCGGCGGAAATCGAACCCCGGTACATCAAGAAACGTGAAATAGTGAAATATATTCACTAACCTCCAAACCACAGAACCTGCAGCTTGTACAATGCAGGTGTCCAAAAGAATAAAGCAGAATCTCGTTAGTTCTAATAACAATATTAAAAAAAAAAAAAAAAAAACACAGTCTCAACTTAGTTCAAAGGGCTGATGTCACCAATTTCAAATATCGCACTAATATCAAAATTAAGTTATCACCGTGCGGTGTCATTGAATTAAACGACCCGTAAATGTACACACAAAACATACAAGCCCAGACACAAAGTACAATATCCAGAAAGATGTTACACACCAGGCTCCGACTGTAGGTGCTGTAGAGCTTTGTCTTCATCATTCTTATCTTCATCAATTTCTTTACCGGCACGTCATGAAAGACAGGATTTGAACGCTAGCGGCCGTCGGTAAACCTGTTAAAGGAATTTTCTAAATTACCTCTTAATTGCCTTACAAAAGTCTTATCTAGGACTCTATAACTTAATTTCTTCCAAGAGGCTTATCTCCGTCAAATCTTTTACAATCTGCTTTAAATCGCCACACAAAGCCCCGCGTGTGTATGTGTGTGGTTATTTTTTTTTTTTTTAATTTCTAATTGATTTTTTAGACGCGCCTCCATCTTGTCACTTGGCCACTCGTGACAATCATTAGCCAATGGCACGCCACCTTCTGGCGGAAGCTGGTCCGGATGAACCAATCGTGTATCTGCTTGGATGAGATGAAAGGAATTATTCACGCGCGGGCAGGGATCGATAAAGCTCGAAGACGTCGCGTTGTATTTCATCGATTCTGGAATTATGACGGCTCTGTGCTTCTATCGCATCTAGAATCTGACTGGCTTCGGCCACCACATTAAGCCTAATTAAGCTTGCGCCGGTATGTGTCCTAGAGGAAACGAACTTTAAAAGAAAAGTTACAGTTGCATATCATTTACACAGGACAGCGGCAACCAGCCTTGTTATTTGTTGACCGGTTGTCAGACCTTGCGTTGATTTTGACAGGGATATTGAGGGCTGACAGTTCAATATTTGGCAGACTACCGAAAGTACCTTTGCCTTGTAAAATGGAAACAGCCGACAAATGCTGGGGTTGGTTCTGCGACGCCCTGCAAAGAATACGTAACTAACTGTTTGTGGGTGTGCGGTTTTTACTAGGCAACATTACGCTTAGTAGGTTTTCCTAGCTTTCTTAACTCCACATGTGGCTTTGAGGGCCCTATTATGGAAGTGGGTGGGGAATAGACGTACTGCTCCACACACCCAAACAAGCATTCATAAGAGTCGACCAGTTAAGGGTTTCCTTCGAAGTCGGAATGTATCTGCCTGAGAAGCGAGAAACAAGAAGTCTGCATACAAAAAAAAGCCATATATGTAAAACGGATGTGCATGCAAACGAAAAGTTCTGGAACAAGACTTACAACAACCAATGCTTTTGGCTAGCTTTTACAGCCGGGGAACGCAAAGAAGAAGAAGAACCTTTCTAAACGGTACGACGTTTATACTGTAGAGGAAATCAACGCGAAAACAGTCTGCTGTCGATTCGTCCGCGGCTGACTCTAAACAACATTAATGAGAGAGACTAAAAGCGCGGGACTATGAAACAACTGCAGACGATAGAACAAACTGGAAGAACAGACGTCAAGTATTTTGTCACATTGCACAAAAAGTGGGCGCGGGATGGGTGGGGAGGGGGGCACAGGAAATGGTAAGTAATTTAGAGGATAATTTTCCACGCTCTTAGGCGTATAAGGCAAATAGGGCTAGACCTATATTTTTATGGACCAATCGGCACAAATGGGTGATGTGGTCAGCATCACACCGGCCGCCTTTACTTCCCGGGACTGCACCCCGTACCCACTCAAGGCTAGGTCGACCTGGAAGCCAAGGTCATTTTTGAAAAAAGTCCGGCTTCGCCAGGGAGCGAACCTACAACCCTCCCATTCGCGGCGACCGTCTGGCCGCTCGGCCACGGCGACTCCTACAGGAAATTGAGCCACATGAAATTCGCGCCGAATTCCAGATTTTGAGAGTTATGACTATAATGAACTATATGCAATCATATTATGGATGCCAACGAGCCAGTGCACTTACATACCAACTGTACCGTTATTAGGACATCCAAACATAAGTATGAGCCCCAAGAAACAGATTAAAAACAGCACATTCATACCAAAGACTAACCCACGTGAAATAAGGTCCCTAAGAAAAGCCGGTAACTTAACCATCCTAGACCAATTTAGAGATGATATTATCAGACAGGCTGTAGGAACAACACCATGCAGCAAAGTCATTGAAAAACAAAAAAAATTTAATGGTTTGGTCATTTATTAACAATGGCCTCGAGTCATAGTGTCCGCATCGAGTCCTAGAGTTTCCGGGTTTAAACCCTGGTAAGGGCTGAGATTTTTTCACGTGGACTAGGACTTCTAGTACTTTCCCCTGGTCTCTGGGTAGTGAGATCGGACGCTCGTGTGTATTGCTGCACACGTAAAAAATCCCTTGGCAGTCAGAAATCGAAAAGAGTAGCCTAAGGCGCTGCCCGGGCAAAATTTGGAGTTAAAAATATATCTAAAGTATTTCAAGATCCTAGCTGGTGCTACAGAGCCTGTGCAATGTGCTGAGCACCTTCGGACTTGAGTTAGAAGAAAAACGGAGCACTTATGGGTTACTACCTGTGTGCCAGGATATTGATCCCTTATTCAAACCTCAAACTTCACTGCATAAAAGTATGATGCCGGTGACTTCCAACCCTGGTATGTCGGAAGTATGTAACTACTTTAATATATAGTGCAGTAGATCTGCGTTTAGAAGATATGATGAATTGATACATCATGAATGTCTTGCGTTCGTTTCGACAGTGGTACCGAAAACTGATCGTCCAGAAAGCAATGGCAAACTACTGAACGTAAAATTTGTCTAGAAAACCATAACAGCCTAAAAATGCTGGCATTTGTTCTACCTCGGTAACCACAGAAGCCACAAATTCCTACTTGGGCGTGATCCTTATTAAAACGCGTAATATTAATATTAATGTTTTGAGTGATAAGTAAAAAGAATAACATATTTGATATAACATGAAATTAATAAAGGAATAGTTAGAGAGAGAGAGAGAGAGAGAGAGAGAGAGAGAGAGAGAGAGAGAGAGAGAGAGAGAGAGAGAGAGAGAGAGAGAGAGAGATACGAGTTCCCTGGAAAAGGGAACTCTACTTTTTTTTACTTACATCCAGATGAATGGAATATCAGGGACAGAAGGAGCGTACTAATGGTAAACTCAAAACCAAGATATGGAGGATAATCATCAACGGAAATGTTTCAACACGTCAAGGACGCAAACAAGTTCTATATGTCCGGCATGTATGTGATGATGTTGACAAAAGCGATGATGGCGATGAAGACGACGATACAATGATGATAAGTAAAGATCCCTTTTCACGCCCTTAGGCGCATCGGGCATATGGGAAGAGCACCCATATTTTTACTGAGAATCTGCACTAGGTGGGTAATGTGACATACATCCTGCTACCTATTTTAGGCTGGGTCGACCTGCGACGCCCCATACAACGATAAAAATCCACGCAGCCAGCAGTTGGTTTCGATCGCGGTACGTTGGAGTTACGAGTCGGACTTAAACATCTAAGCAATGGACGCCACAAGAATGATGATGAGAAAGATGAAACAAACAGGAACATTGTCACGAGTTTGTTATCGAATGCATCAACGTCGCGTCATCTGTCACAAGCTCAACCATGAGCCGAAAGGGTGGTATCAAGGCTGCCGACTTCGGCTACAAACAAAACACATGGACAAGAATCCCGCCTTGGAGACAAATGTCAAGTAAAAGAGATTCTTGCCTGCATAAGACTGCAGGTTACACCTAACTAGTGTAACCATTACATGTGCCATAATTATAACTTCTCACGAGGTTAAATAGGGTATCTGGGGTCCCGCTGGTCTGCCTTTAAGATTCATCATCATCAAACAGGTGCCGTCTCCACAGTTAAAATTGCCTGCGATGGATCTTCAGCACGCCCTGTCTCTTGTCCTGGTTGTACACTCTCTCACATTGCTGCCCGTCCATCTCTTGATGTTGTTCTCCCACTTGTATCTTTGCCTACCTCTTGCTCTCTTTCATTTGACCTGTCCCTCCAGTATTTTGTAAGTGTTTCCCCGTCCAGGATTCCAATCTATAGCATCAATATATCAAGGATGGTCATCAAACAAGTTCAAATCACGAAAACCCAGTTCAACCGCATAACTATTTACATATAGTTATATTGGGCTACCATAAAATAGTTATGAAGTAGCCGATAGTTCAGTGTGAACGGGTTGTGATATGGAATACATGAAGGGTTGAAACATCACGAACGTATTGCCTTAGTTACGACAGTCGTACCGAGAGCTGACCGTTCATTGCAATGGTGAACTACTGAAGGTCAAAATGGACGCCGAGGCAAGTTTTTTTGCTTCTGCCGGACGGTGGCCGATGCATTTTTGCTCCATTCGTATACTGGATATAATTTCGTCCCCCAGATTCTGAGTTGAATGAATGGCTTGACACTGTGAGCTGCGGATTTCATTTGGAATGTTTTCTCGACTGTGACCAACGTGGTGGTGTGAACTGAGATGCAGAAAATGGCGCGATGCCTGTTGTCGCAATGTTGGAGGTGCCCATACGTGATTAAAATTGATCGCGTGGGCAACTGCTAATCTGTTGGTGACTTCTGCTACCATCAATGATGTACTGCATTTCTAATGTCGGACTGTTTATGTTAGCACTTCCGATGGCTACCGTATGCTTTAATGCGAGTGTATACTAGATGTGCTGAGACAGCAGTCTGTCAATCTTTCCACAAGGGACTGTGATAAACTGTTTTTCGTTGGCACAGGAACGGAGCAAAGATGGGGTGACCCGTTTGCTATGAAGCTGAAACTAAGACTACCAGACCAGACTGAAAGGTACATTTGCTCAGTTAGGCTCTGAACACACGACCATCGGATCTGCAGGCGTGCGTCTAGCGGCTACACCACGCTGGCTCCCTATATGTGCTTTAACCTAATGATTGCGTCTTGTTGTTGTATTGTTGGTGTTTGCAGTTGAGCTGCCTACATGACTGGGTGTCACGCTGAGAGACTGAGATCAGTGACAGCTGTAGCAAGCGACCCAAGCAGTCCACCAGATGATACCCTTTCTATAGATGACACGTGCCGCTGCACACGCTTACAAAGCCTGGCAACGAAGAAAAGGAAAGGTAGTAAGTAAATGGCAACTTCTGTGCTCAGCGAGGCGTGTCGGGTATATTACGAGTTTCCCAGTAAAAAAAGAAAGGATTGTATTTGCATTGTTGCTTTTAAAAATTACATTGATCGCTGTCTGAATTACACCCCAAGAACAATGCTTGTGATAAACTTGACTGTTTTTAAAAATTTCCTTACAGTTGTTGACTCAATGGGCTGTACAAGGGACATTCTTGCAGATCATGTTCCATATGCACACACAGCTCTCATGGGCACAGTAGAGAACTACTTAGAGGAAGCCATGACTGGCTCCAGCTGACGGGCCGTGCTGCTGACGTCACCCGGTCGGGCTAACGATGCGTTAACGCAGCGGTTCTCAAACAAGAAATAAACTATTTCCGACAGTGGCGAGTGAAGACAACTTAAATTTTAACTTGCAAGTATCTACATGCCTTCTTTATTAATTAAAAAAAATGTTAGCCGACTTTTCTTGATTATTGTCGCGGCACCCCTGGCATACGCTCATGGTAGCCTAGGGTGCCTCGGTACCCAGTCTGGGAACTGCTGCTTTTAACGCATCGTTAGCCCGACCAGGTGACGTCAGCTACATATCCCATCAGCTGGAGCCGGTCCTAGTGAAACCTGTTCTTATGCTTGTTAAGTTTGTTATCTCTTTTCCTGAGGTGTCCTGCCCATACCGGTCAAGTAAGTAGTAATCTCTGTCGCGACTCGGGTCACTCAAGACCGTCTCCATCTAACAAAAGTGCATTATTTCTAGCCTGCAAACATCACAACAAAGTTGCTTATACATATTGTATTCATGCAGATTACAAGTATATTGAAATGATGAAAAAGGTTGTTATTTGTGGCGAGGGTTGTTCTAAAGTACACATTGCTTTCATAGCGCTGCCATCTCTAGCAAATGTTTTTCTTAATAACTATAGAAAAGTCCAAAACGATACATCCTTGCTGGATAAATTATTCAAGAAAATAAAACCGGCTTCAATAATTTAAATTTACAGAGGATTTTGTGACAACATTATGGGACATGCTGGCGCTAAAAATGAAAATAGTTTATGTTGTACTTTCAGTTTCTATGTTGTCATATTGTGTGTAACTACTACACACACACACACACACACACACACACACACACACACACACACACACACACATATATATATATATATATATATATATATATATATATATATATATATATATATATATATATATATATATAAATCAATGTTTGTGTGTTTGTTTGCTCCCTATAGACTCGGAAACTACTGAACCGATTTAGCTGAAATTTTCAGGATATGTTTGTTGTGATACCGGATTTTGAACTGTCGTGGTTTGAAATTCAACCTGTCACTGTTAGAGATAGGTGACCACAATTTATGCCATAATATACGCAACTAATATTTATAACTTTAGTGATTTCTAATTATAGCCACGTTAGTAATTGCGCATGCGCCGTATTTACCATTCGCCGGCGAGTTACGTGCAGCCAACGCCTTCTCTAATACTAATACATAGAGTAGGTCGTGGTACAGCAAACAAGACTATCTCTATATTTGCCACAATAACCATATTAAACACGATTTCTATTTTCTGTTGTTTTTTTTCAAACAACCTTCGATGGGGGAAGGGGGGGGGGGGGCAATCAAGGACTATCTCGACGTCGGCGCAGACAGTGACTGCGACATTAACTTCATTAACCGTGTTAGACACGTGCGATTTCTAATTCATTAATATATCTGGAGTATCTGTCTACGAGAAAACAATTGCCTGCGGTTTTGAATTGTGTTTTAATCGCGACACAGTAGTAGGGACTCACATGTCTAATAGTTGAGTTCTCTTTTCGTTGTTCCGATTAAGTGGCTGCTTGGTCGAATGGTTAGAACACTGGGTTCATGTGCGGTAGACCTGGGTTCGAATCCGCAGTCGTTAATTTTTTTTTTACCCCGGACTAAAATAATTTCCTCATCTGCTCTGTCGTGGTGACAGCACTAGCCATGTTGCCTTAGTATTAAAAAAAAAAAAAAAAAAAAGAAGTAAATGGGTAAACCATTTGATAATTAAATTTGACCATTTCGCATACTTATGATTGCATTGTTAAACTTTCCGATTGCATGGTTACGCTGAAATTTTATAGATTTTCATTTATTTTCATTTAGATTTAGTTATTTCATCTGTGTTGGAATTTTAAGCTGTGCTGTTTACAATGGCGTTCATTTCCTAATTATGGTGTTTTTTTTCATGCCTTCGATTGCTTTTCAAGTGTGTGTTTTTTTCTCCCAACTACTTCAATGAGGGAAAGAGTTGTCGGTGAATTTGGGGGAGGGGGGGGGGGGCAAACTAATAACTGAGAGAGCTTTAAGTCACAGTAACTGCTTTACCCACTTAAAGTAGCAGCAGCAGTAATAGTTGTTACACCAGGGCTGTTACACCATAGTGCTCTCATGTGAAGACCGCCGGTGAGGTTATGGCGTTCTTCTGTCGGCAGGTGAAATTATACATCCTAACCTGACCAGTCTGTGGCGACAGCACTAGCCATGCGGAACCAAATCTTCTGGCTCACGACTCTCTGTCTACTCCGATGGTAACACAGATAGCAGTGACATTATTATTTTAGTAGTTGTACTGGTACTTGAAGGATGATGTGGTAAATATTACACTAGCCCTATTCACTACCTTTTACAATTCCTGCTCCCTATTTTAGTCCAGATGGACAGGGATGTCAATGTCAGTTACAGCAACAACAAAATATCGCCAGTTAGTGATTTTCAAATGCTTCGAAGAGGGGGAGAGCAGTAGTCGGTGGAAGAAGGGAGGGGGTAATGACTTAAATTTAAGAGAAATTAAAGAGCTTTACACTTGATTTTCAAGTTCTCATTACCTAATTTGTTTATATTTTACTAACGCTACCTCCGCTTTTCTATTTTTTACGACTTACTTTGTTATTCACAAGTACAGTTGTAGCTTTACTTCCGTCCCCTATAAAAATACAAACAGCTTTAGCATGTGATAACCAAATAACCATTTTTGTTACTGTGCTAATAACACCATTTAAACGACCACTAATATAAAGACACATTTATAAGGTGCGTGTTCTAAAGTTGGAAAACCAGACTATCGCTATATCCGTGCAGAGAATGATTAACTGTATTAGACACGTGCGATTTCCATTTTCTTTCTTTTCCAAAAACCTTTGATGAGGGAGATAGTAGTAGGTGGATATAGTTGTGGTGGTGGGCGGGGATCAAAGACTATCTCTATATCTGAGCAGACAATGATTGTATTAGACACGTGCGTTTTCTATTTTCTTTCATTTCCATTTAGCCAAACTATGCCACAGCAACGCGTGGTCGGGTACAGCTAGTATATATATATATATAAATATATATATATATATTCAATGTCATCAATCCATTTTCTCCCCCAGTGACCTTTTGCTTCCACTTCACGTGTAGCGCTTGCGTTGGTAGTTGTTGCATTTTTATTAAATCACCAAATCATTTGATCTTCTGTTTCGCAATGAATTGGCAGCATGGCACTGTTCCCATTGTCTGCCTTATGATATCATTTCACAGGTGTTAATTTGACGTAGGTAAGTCTTTGATAATGTCCGAGTCTGGCACAGGTAGCACAGTGTTGGTATGAATAAGCTGTTTTTAATCTGTTTCTTGACGCTGATACTTATGTTTGGATGTCCCTAGTGTGCAGAGCAAGCTGTGCGGAACCATGAAGGACCTGCTACTGACATGCAAGTTTATAGAGGCAACCCACCAGATGGTCTGATCTGAGCACACGAAACAGAACGCAGAACGAAGACGAAAGAAGATACTTATGTTTGGATATCCTAATAACGGTGTCAGTTGGTATATAAGTGCACTGGCCCTTTGGCAGCCAAATCATCACAAAGAGATCTGGATCACACCAGAACCAAAAACCACAATCACCGCAGCACAGCAAGGAAGCAAAGAACCGTAATATCAGGTGTGACTACACACCACAAATAAAAGGAAACCATATAAGACAGCTAAGGAACCGCCTTCGATATAGCAGGCCTTCCAGCGGCTGAAAGAGGATCAAATTTGAAATTTTTGTTGGACGAATTGGAATTGGAATGGCAGCCATAAAATCACAACATACAGGGCATTAACGTCATAACTCTCAAAATGTCGAATTGAGGCGCGAATTTCGCGTGGCTCAATTTCCTATAGAAGTATTGGGCCCAGTCTCTTATGCTCAGCAATAAAGCTTTTCATGTCTAGCTGAAGATCTTAACTGGGGCTTATTTTTGGGGTAGGGCTTTTATTATTTGATTCGATTGGCACCTTTCCGTCTGTCCAAACGATAGTGGTATACTGTGCTATGAGGAGGCATTGGACTCACAGCCCATGGCGATGGCGAGTGTTACAAGCAAGACCTGCCTACATTAGGAAGTCTTCAACAGTTATAGCATAGGATTTTAGAACCGTTGTTTAGACTGTTTCTTATCGGACGCTCAGTTCTCATCCTTTCTGCAATCATTTGTTTCTTCATCTTTGAGGTTTCGAACAACGGATCAACAACATGGCACACGGTTGTAACCCATAAGTGCTCCGTTCTTCTTCTAACTGAATCCTAAGTCCGAAGAACCTCAGCACAGTGCACAGGCTCTGTAGCACCGGCGAGGATCCTGAAATACTTTGGGTAGATTTTCAACTCAAAATATTGTCCGGGCAGCGCCGTTAGGCTACTCTTTTCGCTTTCCAACTGCCAAACTGCACAACAATGCACGCGGACGTCCGATCTCACTACCCAGAGACCAGGGGGAATTACTAGAATTTCAAAGTCCACGTGAAAAAATTCCAGCCCTTACCGGGGACTGAAAGCGGAACATCTAGCACTCGAGGCGGACACCATGCCCCGAGACCACACAGCCCCATTTACTTCATCTTTATATCGTAGTAGACGCCGGCCTCGACATCTTCTATCCGTCATTTATTCGTCTTAGAGGATGTCCTTAGGACTCTGCCATCCTTTCATTCTCTAGGTGTGACCAAGCCACCTGAGCCTTTGTAGACAGAGCATTGAGAAGACTGTTGTAATACCTGCTCTTTCCAATACTGCAGTGTTTGTGATCTCGTCCTGCCACTTAATGCCAAGTATTCTTTTTAGGCATCGCATGCGAAAGCTATTTAGCGGGGTTTTTTTCTTTTTAAATTAAATAATCATCAAAATCGTGCTAGGACTTATCTTTGTGGTAGGTCTTATTTTCGAGGAAATACGGTAGTGTTTCTTCACATTGCCGTCCATGCAAATAATCATTGTTCTGTCCATATAACATTCTTTCTCTTGTACTGTACCGTATTTCATCAACTGTAAGACGTATCCCCCCTCCCCGACCACCACCACCCCCCCCCCTCCCTAAAAAAGAATATCAGGTTTTGTGTCTTAGTATACTTTTACCAAATGATATGTTTGCAAATATCCCGTAAAGGACCTCATTTGGGAAGGCCGGTTCGGGGGCGACAGTCTTCTGGGGACACTTTGATACCAGCAGGTAGTGTGAAGAAACCAACTATAGGAGAAATTAGTACTTGGGTGAAATTCTTCTTCTTCTTCTTCTGCCTTTCTATCCCCCAATGGAGCATAGGCCCTCAACCAACTCACGCCAAGTCGTTCTATCCTTCGCCATTGCATGGAGCTCTCCCCATGTCCTCCCAATCTTTCTAACCTCGTTCTCCAGCTCTCTTCTCCATGTGTTTTTTGGCCTTCCTTTATTCATATGCCCCTGTGGGTTCCAATGCAAAGACATTCTAGTTATGCTGTTTTCCTGTTTGGGTGAAATTATCCTGGGATAATGTGAAGATTCAGATCATTGTCATGTTATTGAAAAGCGTGGCATTTCAAGATGGAATTAAGGATAAGGCAATAACGGAGACAGCGATTCGTCATTAGACATAAGACATTAAACATTAGACGGGGAAAAGCTACAAAAAAAAAAACGATTATATGGATGAGAGTTGTGACAGTGATGGCGAGTTTGCTGGACACAATGATGAATAAAAGGTTGAGACTGTATGTAATTATATATAAACCCCTAAATTTCCGGTCCTAAAATCAAAATGCGTCTTATACACATCATCGTATAAAAAAAGGTCGTACACCAAGCAAAAGTATTCTCTTCTGAAAAGGACGTATACCAAGTTGAACGTATACCAAAGCGAACGTATATTGATGAATCAATATACCAGGAAATGTCGTGGGAAGGAAAGGCGGCTGATGCAACGACAGACATTGGAGTGCGAGTACTATTTATTTACATTTAAGTCTAGCATCCTTTGCCCAGACACGTCCGGCTGTATATATAATATAAATCTGGAGCTGGCCGTGGCCCAGAGAACCAGTAACCTGTAAAAAGCTTTTTTCCTTTTGTTTTAATACACGCACTCACTGAGAATACCCAGAGCTATAATGGGTTTTCCCTTAACTGGACACGTCACTTTCGCATCGTCATATACAATCGAATATCTCCGAAATTCAGAGGCGGGATTTAGTTTGCTATGATCGTAAAACCTGGGGTTTGCTTTCCCAGAACGTCATCACTGAAAGAGTTGCCACGATGGTTTATTCGCTCGGCACTCACTCGACAGTGTCTTCGGTAATAAATCATATGATGATCTCCTATCGCGAGAGACAACGCCCTCCCTCTATCGCATAAACATGATTGGAAAAAAGAAGAAGTCGAAAACTGTTTTAGATATTTTCTCTAGGTTGTCAACCGCAGTTTCTTGGCGTTCATGTTATTCAATTTTGAAAAAAAAAAAAAAATTTTTTTGTAGAAGGTATAAAAGCAAATGCAGGATTAGTAGATATTTGCAATATTCAATTTCGTGGCAGGTCACCCTATGGTCGCTTTACGTCTGTGGCAACGAAAAACACGTGCAATGTCCATTATTAGTGGAATAATTGACACACAGTGCAGTGACAGGACATATACCAGCATACACACGCATTAAAAGCATAAGGCAGCATTCAGAAGTGCTAACAACACAAACTGTCCGACATTACAAATGTAGATTTTCGTCTTTGAAAATGTTAAGTGTTGCTATGTTAAGTACATAATTTGTCTTACCTCTTGTCGTGTGCTTTTCTAGAGTGCTGAAAAGCTTGACACTTCTTCTACTTCTTCTGCTCCTTTTTCTTTCGTCTTCTTCTTCTCTTCTTCTTCTTCTTCTTCTTCTTCTTCTTCTTCTTCTTCTTCTTCTTCTTCTTCTTCTTCTTCTTCTTCTTCTTCTTCTTCTTCTTCTTCTTCTTCTTATTCTTCTTCATCATCATCTTCTCTTTCACCATTTACCTCAGCGAGGTGTTGAGGTGAGATGTGAGGATCGTTTGTGCATTGTTTCCCATGCATTGTACAAGTTTATGCTCATTTCTGTTAGGTTGCTCCTGATAATGTCGCTGCATCTCTTGCGTGGTCTTCCCCTCGCTCTGTATTCATTATATTTCTCCAGCGTGGCTCTCCGTGGTAGTTTATAGCAGGGCACCACTCAAATCAAATTTTGAAACACGATAAGGTAACAAATATATAATTTCGTAATGTTTCATCTTAAGGATCTTATAAGTTGATTTAATGAAATCAGTCAGAATTATAATAATACGGTTATATTGTTGAAATAATACAGGGAGCCGTCGCGATGTAGCGGCTAGACGATCGCCTGCGGATCTGAAAGTCGTGGCTTCAGGTCCGGTCGGAACTGGACTGTTTTTTTTCCCCCTTCAAAACTGACGTTGGCTTCAAGGTCGAGCCAGCCTCAAATGGTTGCTTGGTAGATTTTTAGGAAGTAAAGGCGACCGGCGGGGTGCTAACCACATCGCCCACTAATGTATTTGGTCTGTAATGTATAAGTTAAGCGCTATAATGCCCAAAACGCCTAAAGACCTAGAAAAGGGTCCTTAACTTTACTACTGGCTCAGTTGCGGTACTTTCTTCTTCTGTCTTTCTTCTTCTTCTTGGACCCTTTTCCATGCCTTTAGACGTATAGGGCATATCGGGCTAAACCTAGATTTTATAGACCAATCGGCACAAGATGGGTGATGTGGTCAGCACCAGGCCGGCTGGCTTTACTTTCCGGGGCTGCACCCGGTACCCACTCAAGGCTGGGTCGACCAGGGACCCAAGGTTATTTTTTTTTTTAAAGTTCGGCTCCTCCAGGGAGTGAACCCACGACATTTCGATTTGTGGTACTTAGATAAGATGATCCAAATAAGATAGCAAGGGTTGTCTGAAGGCTAGACCTCATGAGGGTTCGAATTCTTGTCCGAAGGCCAGGGGAGTAGCCTATTTCTAAGGAACCCTAGTGTGACCCTTCAATAGCATGAAGCCAAACCAGTAGATGTTTAAGTTAGTTGAATGTCCTTTACAATAGTTCGAAAAAGAAGTCCTACGTTTTTACTAAGCATTAGTTCGTTAAATAGTTTATAATTCCTTGCTCAACGAGCTGTAGTTGAATAGGATCGGTTCCGATATGCTGGAATTATGAAACTTCGTTTAAAACACCTCAACCACAGACACTAACAGTAAATGTTAGCGGTAGTATACATTATACGTTAGTTAGTTAGTTAGTTACAGGACGTTGCAGAACCAACCCCAGCATTTTTTGGCTGTTGCGGTTTTTCTGCGCAAGTTTACATCTAGTGGTTTGCCAATGCTTACTGGACGGCCAGCTTCTCGGTACTACTGTCGAAACCAACGCAGCTGGGATCGAACCCGGCACCCCGGTATTACGAAGAGCGTTTGCAACGTCTAAGCCACAGACGCGGACAAATGATACATATGTGTAGGAAATCCTTTAGAAAAACTTACTTTACTGCTTGAACTGATATCCGTCTTGGTGTAGAGGCTAAACGCTCAACTTCGGGTCTGAAGATCAGGGTATTCGAATCCGAATGGAGCTAGGTCGACCCAGCCTTAGACAGGTACCAGGTACAGTCACAGCAAGTAAAGGCGGAAAGTTCTGGTTGTTTGCACACTCCTGAAATTTGGTCTTGATCCTAACTTGTGCCCGTACATTGGTTTTATAGATCTGGCTTATGGGTAGGCAGACTGTTGGTTCCTTACCTCTTAGGCAGCGGCACTCCGACTTTGAAGGAAATACCCGTAATTTTTTCGCCTCCTACGACATGCTTGCTAGAGGCTAGAGGAAGTGCAGCGGGTCTGTTCTTTCTTCTCTAAAATGGAGCAACGGAGGAACCACGGTGACTATTTATATATATATATATATATATATATATATATATATATATATATATATATATATATATATATATATATATACTATATATATATATATATATATATATATATATACAATTCTTGTGTATAACACACACAAACCCCCCCCCCCCCCACTTCGGGCCCATGCTCCACCCCCCCCCCCCCACACACACACCCACACACATACAGACACGCACATATACAAATCTTAAAATCTTACAGAATAATAATACTGAATCTTGCAGCTGTAACATCTTTGTGTAATGAAAACCCCAACTGTAACCCTCTTGTGTTATGCACGACAAAGACGCCCGGTGACCGTCTCTAATTTGCAACCCCCTGCCAAGTACAACTCGCCCTAGCGACCGAGCAGATAATGGCTGACACGCTGGACACTTATATCTAGGCGTTGATGACCTAACTAGACATGGAGGTCTGGCCAGCTGTCTCGCCGTATGACCACCTGGGAAGAAAATAGACGGCATCAACTGGTTCAAAGCGTTGGATAGGCGACACCCCACACCCCCCTCCCTAATCAAACGGGGCTGAGTGGTCTCGAGGCATGGCGTCCGCCTCGAATGCTGGAGATCCCGCGTTCAAGCCCTAGTGAAGGCTGCGATTTTTTAGATGGACTTCTAGTGATTTCCCCATGATCTCTGGGTAGTAAAATCATACGCCCGTGTGTATTGTTGCGCACGTAACAAAATCCCTAGGTAG
>CAJHNH020003370.1:27500-35000 GCA_905116865.2 Candidula unifasciata
GCCCAGAAAACAACAATAGCTTGAAAATGCTGGGGTTGGTTCTGCAACGTCCTGTAAAGGATACGCAATTAACTGACATCAAAAAAAATGTCCACGCCTTTAGCCATATTGGGTATGTAGAGCTAGACCTAAATTTCTAGACCAATCGACACTTTCGTGGTGGGATGTAGTGAACATCACATCGGTCGCCTTTACTACCCAGGATTTTTACCTGGCATCCATTTAAGCCTAAGTCGAGAAGAGAGCCAAGGTAATTATTTTTTTAAAGTCGAGCACCGTTCAGATTTGAAACATGACCTTCTGGTTCGTAGACGAAGGTCTAGCCACTGCACTATGGCGGCTCCCATAATCTTGAAAAGCTCCGTCAAATACGATGTCATCTATTAATGAATTCACATGCTCTTTAGACGACATATGCGAGGGCTACCTTATGCTCTCTTTCTCTCTCCACGCCCCCTCCCCCCCCCCAGCCCGAACTGTCTTTCTCGCTGTTTATCACTGCTCTCTGAGAGATGGATGTTTGGAAGGTCCGAATATAAGACGGGCCTGCATGCCCAATTTGTGACCCTTTAAAAATAAAGTTCGTTTGTTCGTTTTCTTTGTTTGTCTAGGAAACATACTTACGTCCTTTTCAGGACGTAATTTTTTTCTTATTTGAAGCCCTACTCTGGCTTTTGCCAGGGGCCGCAATATAGGCAGGCCATCAATATGGCCAATTGTCTGAACGCGGTTTCTGGGACCTCTCCACTGTGATCCTCATCCGCATGGTGGCACTTTGTGTCATCGGGTGTTTATCGCTTGTGTGATGTCCTAGTGGGGTAGAAAGTCAGTCAGTCAGTCTCTCTCTGTCACCATGTTTCTCGGTATCCCTGTCTTTCTCTGTCACTCTCTGTGTGTCTCTTTCTGTCTGTCTCTCTCTCTCTCTCTCTCTCTCTCTCTCTCTCTCTCTCTCTCTCTCTCTCTCTCTCTCTCTCTCTCTGTCACCCAGTCCGTGTCTCTGCCTCTCTCTCGCCTTCCCCGGTAACATAACATGTGCATTACGTTATCAAGGGAGGACCATTGTAGTTGTCTCCCCTTTCAACTAATGGTGTCCTTGACCGGAAACAAGACAATGGCGAAATGTTTCAGAATCTGGTAGTACCCCTCACCTGCATAGAAAATAAATTCCAAGAAAACGCCTGGACAGGGCAACAGGTGCCAAGACAAAAGATTGGGTTACTGCGACACGGGTTTCCTTTGATGAAAAACTTTCCGTCCCCAGACAACACTGGAAGATGTCTTTGCGACAGGCAGTGACAAATTTTTATTTTGTTTTAAACACAACAGATGATGTACACTAACAAGTGAATGATTCATTTTTTCCGCCATTGTGTTATTTGGCATATGACGCTAGACACATATCTGTAGACCAGTCAGCACAGGATGGGTGATGTGGTCATTACCACACAGGTCGCTTTTACCTCCCATGACATTACTTGTACCCTGGACAGATTAAAAAGAGCATTGTAGATGTTTTGAAAGAAAGCAACTCACGGCGAGAACTTACTGCCCACATCAGAAAGAGGCAATCTACATTCTTTGGTCATGTGATGAGAAGGAGAAAACTGGAGTACATCGTGACGGTGGGAAAGTTGGAGGGAAGGACAGCAAAGGGAGACCGAGAGAACAGATGCTGCACAGTTTGACTTACTGGCATGGAGGATCATATGTGTCAGAGTTGACTGAAGGTACACGAGACAGAAGGTTGTGCATAGACATGACTGCAAACGACACACGGTACAGACTTCAAGACAAAGAAGACATTACTTGGCACTCCTGTTAGGCTTGGTCGGCATAGGAAGTCAAATGTAGAACATTTCTGACCTGATGCAGATTTGAACTTAAGGCAAGGGCTAGTCCCTACGCTACTACGGCTACCACATTAAACATGATGACTGCCAAACTTCCAGTTCAGCAAATCCCTAAATAGTTGCCTTTTACGACATGCGTGTCAAGCGGCAGTGGGTCTATATCCAGCCTCCTAAACCCAGTCCCGAAGGAAGTGAGGCATTGCAACTCAGACGAGAAAATGGGATCAACTACAAGGGTTTCAGAGAAAAGGAAACATGAAAGATGGTTCTAGAAGACATTTTAAACAGAGAAACAACTGAGATAATTTCACTGTGTCACAAAATATGTGTTTGCCCCATTTCGTCTTTCGAGACTATAGTGTTATATTGTGCTTATGACAAGGTATGAGAATCACCGCCCATTGCGATGACGAGTGGGACTAGCAAGACCCGCTTGCGTTAAGAAAAGATATAACACTTGTTCAAAAGCTATAGTAGAGGAAGCGGTTGATGTCAGGTCAACAAGTAGTAGGCAATGGTACTGGTGGAATTGTAACTATAAGAAATGGTGAAAGTGCATCTGCCCGAGTATCAAGGAACAACCAGCTGCACACAATAAGCCAGAAAAAATGGATGCACACGCAAAACTAAGGCTCTGGCACAATGCCATAGTCCAAACTGACGAACAACCAGAGATTCCGCCGGAGCTTACAGCAGGTGAACAAAGAAGGAGAAGACTGTGGAGCAGCACCCGATTAATTGTTTGAGTACCGCTTTTTTTTACCTAAGCTTTTTTTTACTTTCATACACTCTATCGCTATGGAGTTGTACCTAAAAGATCAGACAACAGATTCTGGTATATTTAAATAGAGGGTTGAACAGGTGGAAGAGGATTACATAGATCATCACAGGTGAAAGGAATGGTGCCCTTGCATCTGGCCTACACCCAACACACACGAGAAAGGCTAGATGGACATTCAGTCAGACTGGTACTAGTAACAACATAACTGAAATTTAGTGCTAGCTACTGAAGATAGGAACGGGCCGGTTATGGGAATTTCCCGAATGCTATGATGTCGGGTCCTAACTCAGCACAAGTTAGCTTGAAGATCTTGACACAGAGAAGGAAGAAAACATAATAATCGATAGACAGACAATATCAACAGGACACATAATATGCCGCTTACACGTTTGCATTCAACATTTCCGTAAGGCATTGTTTTATCATCTTCGCCATTGTCAGTCCCAAGACGGAATGAGAAAGGAGGAGGGTTGAGCATGAATCGTCGCAATAGTTACGGCTCTAAGACGAAAACATAGCTCTTCAAATCTCGCATTCTGCATGCTGCTTTAGGAAAAGAGCTAGACAAAACACAACAAAATACATTTCTGACCGTCACGTTGTCTTTATGCCACATTTGTCGCCATCTTGGTTCACATCGAAGTCTAGTTTGAGATTCACCGGTTGTTGGAAGGAGTGGTGTTGTGCTCAGCGTGTCCAACAAGTCGTGGCGATTGAGGGAATGTTTGACGCATTGATCAAAGCGGGCGTAACAAACGATGATCTGGTCAGTTGACTAACTACCTCGATTACTTGTAACCCCTGACGGACAGGTGTGGCGGACCGATCAAGGAACAACTCAAGACGACAGAATGTAGCTTGCGTCAGTTGACAGAAGTAGAGGATTGTCAACGGCCGGAATGCCGATTACAAGTTCGCATTCAAAATTGTCAGTAAGCTTTTTATTCAACATCTCCGCCATTACCGGCCCCAAGCCCAAATGCGGGTTGTGCATGAGGTCATCCCCACCTCCCACCCCTACCCCCCCCCCCCCCCCAACTGCCTCCTGTATAAAATTATTTGCTACGGAAACTTATCGAAAAGGAAACAATTCCGATAAATAAATGAGTCAAGTTGCCCGTAGTGCACAGACTGCACCTATGACGGTTTCGAATGAAATCAACTCTTTGGAAGTCAATGGCCAGTCATGCACACTGACATGGAGCGAAAATTAAATGCATTAGAAAGCAAATGCCCAAGGAAAATGATGAACATATAATGGGATTTATTCTAAAGTGTTAAAGAAATTCTTCTTTGTGTTCGCCAGCTGTAAACGGAAAGTTCTGATTGTTCGACCACTTTTGGACTGCAACCCTGTTCCAGAGCCTGAGTGTTGCGTGTGCATCCGTTTTGTGAATCTGACTCATTTGTATGCAGACTGCTGGTTCCTTGCCTCTCAGGCAGATGCACTCCGATTTCAAAGGAAGCTCCCAATTAGTCGACTCTTACGACATGCTTTTGGGTAGACAGTGGGTCTATTCTTGTTTTCCCTATAATAGGCCCCTGAGCCCACACGGGGAGGGTTAAAGAAATAATAGAAATATCTTGGCAACCATTAGTGTCAACATTTATAAGACAGAGAAGGTGGCGCGATTTGGGGCACATTGTGAGAAGAGACGAACAGAGAATCAGCAAACGGGCAGTGAAATGGGAAACTAATCGACTGAATTGAGTTGAGTCAAGAATTGCCATCACAGCATTCGGGGCATTCCCACGCGAGCTCCGTCCTCATCTTCAGCAGCCAGCGCAGAGTTCAAATACTGATGGTTACTGTCACAGTCTGGTGATATGTCCGTCTTGCCTTTCCTCTGAGTGTAGTAAGCCGGCCAGACCCTCTGGTTACACCCAGGTGCCTCATTCTCTCTAGGCCATAATAATCTTCTGTAGCAACTGAGTTAAGGCCTTGACCATATCTGCCTTGTCGTGTATCAATTCACCACCCAGTGGTGCAGATCCAGCCAATCTATCTGCCTGTTTATTACCGACTACGCCGGCATAGCCTGGAGAAAAGATCCAAAGTATGCTCACTACCCGTGACCTTCCCAGTAAAGCTTGCTGATCTACAGAGATAGTGAAGAAGTCCAAGAGAAACCACAACAGGATAATGAATGAATGAATGAATGAATGCTTGAATAAATAATTGAATGAATGAATGCTTTAATGAATGAATGAATAAATGAATGAATGAATGAATGAATGAATGAATGAATGAATGAATGAATGAATGAATGAATGAATGAATGAATGAATGAATGAATGAATTATGTACACAATAACAGTGTACACGTAACTGTACGTAACTCTTTCTCTCTCTCTCTCTCTCTCTCTCTCTCTCTCTCTCTCTCTCTCTCTCTCTCTCTCTCTCTCTCTCTCTCGTTGTACCCCACAAGGACATCACACAAGCGATAAACACCCGTTGACACAAAGTGCCACCATGCGGATGAGGATCACCCGTGAAAGGGTCCTAGAAACCCCTTTTAGCCGTTATGCAATATTTATGGGCCGGCTTTATTCAGGACCCCCGGCAACAGCCAGGATTTGGCTTCAAATTAAAAGAAAAAATTGCATCCCACAAGGGGACGACTTAGCTGTACGTAACATATTCTTCTGAAAGAAACTACACGCAGTGCATGCTGTTTGCGCATCTGAGGAAACAAAAACGGAAAAATGAACACTGTGTAAAAATTAACAGCATAAGTATTTGAACTGGCAAGACAAAAATAACGCAGCAAAGCTGATTAAATGTAAACCTCTTTACTGAGGTTTTTGTGGATGAGGCTTGGGGCGAATGTGCATGTCATTTACGGGCCGGATGAAATAAACAGTCTTAAGAACAATGCATGTATTGCAAAGACATGGCAACACTTCCGAAGGTGTCTGAGCAATCAGATTGTGCACATGTCTGTCTGTTGTACTGGCATCGCGATGTTGAACAATCTCTTGTTTTAACGATTGGTTGGTTAAAGTATTTAGTATCACGGTGCAGAAACTCGGAATATGAACAGGTAACTGGGAAATAGAACTGAGTCTTCGGAAATGAAGATATACAGGAGAATATGTCGCTTTTTATGGCCCCGGGGGTGGGGGGGGGGGGGGGGGGGGGGGGGCGGGGGAAGGGGGAAACAACCAAATACAGAGGTTTTGGAAAGACAGCGAAATGAAACAGAATTACTAAACAAAAATATAAAGAATTACTGAAGAAGAATAAAAAAGATACCTGAAGCATTTTAGCCACATGAAAATACATAATATGCTTTGAAAAACCATACTGGGAAAGGGGGTTGGGGATCGAGAGCAAGACAACAAGAGGAAGACAGCGTTACAACTGGGGGGTCAACATAAACAGATTGAAGAACAGCAGTCTGAGAGAGTGTACGACTAACACAAGAGATACAGCGTTTATGAGATCCATTGCAGCCCTGCGTCTGGATGAAACAAAATTCCACTCGGTACCGAAGTTATCTGATCATCATTATCATCATAATCATCTTTCTTCTGCCTTAGCTTGCCTTGCGCTAAAGGGGCAGCTTTTTGTTATAAAAGTTGTAACAACTTTCCAACATGTGTCCGGTAAACCAAACGTAAGCTTGCCACTTGGTCGTCAAGGTATGCAGACTGCTTTAATTATGCTCCCGCAACGACTTCATATCTCACAGTACGCTTTTGCAAAGTCACCAATTCGTCTTGTCCCTGTCCGAACACATCCGGTAATACGTGCAGCAGGAGAAACCAACCCTGAGCCTCATGAACTCAGGTGGGCCCAATCTCTGAAATTGTCTAGGAGCTAGTGGGCCGAAACATTTGTCGACGAGAGATTACTTCTACTGATGATTGGTAGACTCCTGCTGTACATGCTCCCCTGTGGAGTTTCTTCTTATTGTGACTAAGTTATTTCCATCACATAAAGTGGCTTAGCATTGCACGCCACCAAGTAGCTCTAAAAGAGCTCTTGCAGTGTTGACACGATCAAAGGCGACAGACCCGAATACTGCCCCGACAGGCGACAAAATCGTCTACCGGCCAGTCAATGGACGACCCAGTCGCCGATGATGTGTCATCTTCATCATCATCATCATACTGGCGTACATATTTCACATAGGGCTCTTAATATATTCCTCCAGTGCTTTCTAACGAGTGCAAACGTATCAATATGATTGGCTGGAATCCCGACTAGCCACTCCTACTTACTTTCATTTTAGTTTTCCATTGGACTATCTCGTTTCCTAATTCAGTTTGCTTCACATTTCATGCCTGTTTGGTGATTGTCTGCAGGCTATCTCTGACGATGTGCCAATTATAACGGCGTCTTCGCGGACTTAGAACTATTTATTCTAGCAGTTGTCCAGACATTTCTCTTTAATTCTTCACCTTTCTTGAATTCATCCAGTTTAACCTCGAAATGAAGCACTTATAAGTTGAAAATTATTAGAATAAGAACTTGATGCACGATAAGGCACAAGAACTTGATACACGATGAGGCACAAGAACTTGATACACGACGAGACATAAGAACTTGATACACGACGAGACATAAGAACTTGATACACGACGAGACATGAGAACTTGATACACGAAGAGGCACAATAGCTTAATACACGACGAGACACAAGAACTTGATTCGCAATGAGGCACAAGAACGTAACGTTTATGAAACTCTATTAAGCCATTAATAAACACATGAGAGTAGCTTGGCACTGAATAAGGTAATGGAATAACTTTTCCAGTTAGGGCAGATTAGAGCAGTGTTTTTCAACCTTGCCACGCCTGCGGTCCCCAGGCTGAAGAACACTGCATTAAAGTACACATAAAGTGAAATGAAGGAGTTAAGTA
>CAJHNH020003370.1:42500-71536 GCA_905116865.2 Candidula unifasciata
GTTAACTCTTAGGCTCGGTATTATGGATATCGCAACCTTTCGGCCTTGATTCCATGGTAAATACCGTAAATCTGGGAGAAATGTGGCTTTCCTGCCTACCCCCGGGATTGAACCCGGACCACAAGGAGTTCGTCACCCGGTCTCCGCGCAATCCGGTTTAGCCAACTACGCTAGAGAGCCGGGCAACGATAAACGTGTAAAGATAAAATTGAGTAGAGGTGAGAATAAAATAGACCTAGGCTAAAAACACTCACATATATGATCGAAAAAATATGAAAGATATAACATAGTAACAGCCACAAAAGCTAGAAACACTCACATACATGATAGAAGAACAAAACAAAAAAACGAAAACAAAAGGTGTAATCGAAAAACCCAAGTAGGTATAAGCGAATGTTTTGACTTCAGTGTGTATCAACAAAATAACAGCAAGAAATTTAAACCCACGTAAACAGTCACACGCTAAAGTTACCCACGCGTTGAAAACGTGTACAACCCCACTCAAAATTACGTGCTATTTAGATGCAGATATCATCATATAGCTGGTCCTTTGCCTAACGTGGCTCTCATCACGGTCTGCCTGAAAGAAACTCGGTCTCTCGCCATCTCTCCCGCCTAGTGCACTTTCATATTCAAGGAGTCACTTATATCCTGTGCCCATCTTCGTGTTGGTCGACCCCTACCTCTCCTTCATAGATTCAGAAGCCACGTTAAAAAAGCTGAGAACACTATTCCCGTCATTAATCGAACACGTTTTGTGTTCGAAACCGAACGAGGGTTGATTATTGATAAAATAACGGACTTCCCAAGTTGACCCAGACTTTTTTTTTTTATATCCAGAAACCATGAGTTGTTAACCCTTTGGCTCGGTACTATGGATATCGCAACCCTTCGGCCTTGATTCCATGATAGATACCGTAAGTCTGGGAGAAATGTGGCTTTTTCTGCAAATCCCTGGGCGTGAACCCTGACCACAAAGAGTTCGTCACCCGGTCGCTGCGAAATCAGGTTTAGCCAACTACGCCAGCGAGCCGGGCCAGGCTTATTTTAAGGAGTACCATGAACTGACATAAGATGTAAAGGCAGTTGTCGAGATGTTGACCACATCACAAATCCAATGCCCGATTGATTTATAACAATAAATATTTAGCCGCCATATGCCCTATGCCAGTGTTTTCCAAACTGTGCGCCGCGGCGTCTTGGGAAAGCCGCGACCTCTTCACAGGGGCGCTTGTATCTCTTACATAGAATAGTCATACCTTTACTTAGGGCGACGTGGAAAAATTGTTATTGGAGAAAAGCGCCGCGACTAAGAAATGTTTGGGAAACACTGCTCTATGGTAGCAGAGGGGGTAATTTCCGTTAACTTACAGTGCCATCTTCTGTTCACAAAATTTTCAGTCAAATACATCTTTGACATAATTTGCACTGAAAAGCCGAAGGTGTTTGTAAGAAAAATTATTGGATTAAAATGCTACATTGTTAGTTTTATTTCTTCTGCCTTCTATTTCCCAGTAGAGCATCGGCTCCCAGCCAACTCACGCAAAGTCGTTCTATCTTTTACTAATGCATGCAGCTCAGCCCACGTCCTCCTCATCATTTTTTTTTAACTTAACGCTCCAGCTTCCTGTTCTGAGTGTTTGTTGTTCTTCCTACATCGTACAGAGCTCTGACATTCCTAATGTCAGTTCTGGAGATTTTCCTTGGTGAAAGGCGGTACGTCGACGATCCTGACTTCTTTCGGTTTTCTCTGTACCGTGTCATCATACTTCCATTAGAAGATTGGTGTGTGGGTATTTCTTGTGTAGTTAGTTTAGTTTAGTTAGTCTACAGATCGTCTTCATTGTACATGGGTCTATTCAGTCCACAAATGTAAGGATCGAATCCCCAGGCTTCAATGACTGACCACGATACTTCTGTGATAAAGAAAAGTTAGTTGCCTATCCCTTACAGGACAGAACCAGTCCCAGCAATTTTTGGCTGTTGTGGTTTTTCTAGGCAAATTTACGTCCAGTAGTCTGCCATGCTTTGTGGACGGTCGGCTTCTCGATACCACTGTCGAAATCAACGTAAGGCGCCAGACCCGCAGCTGGGATCAAACCTGGCACCCCGGCATTAAGAAGCGCGTTCGCAACACCTAACCCACAGACGTCGATTACTTCTATGTAGATGTATTATTTGTTAGGGTTGCCATATAAATCACATGTCTGGCCTCACACAGAGGCACATCCATCACTTTAGCTCAAATTCTTACTTCACGCAGATCGCGTAATATATAAATATGAGTTTGGGACTAAACATTATGGGACTAAACATTCTGTGGCTAAACATTATGTGGCTAAACATTATGTGGCTAAACCTTATGTGGCTAAACATTATGGGGCCAAACATTCTGGGACTAAACATTATGGGAATAGTCATTATGGGACCACAAATTCTTGGACTCAACATTATGTGGTTAAATATTATGTGGCTAAACATTAACAGACTAAACATTATGGGACTAAACATTCTAGGACCAAACATTATGGGACTAAACATAATGGGATTACATATTGTTGGACTAAACATTTTGGGACTAAACACACTGGGACCGAACATTGTGGGACTAAACATTCTGGGACCGAACATTCTTGGACTAAACATTTTGCCGCTAAACATTATGTGGCTAAAATGTAATTTAACAACTGTAATTTACCTGTTCAGGTGACCAGCTGTCCTCGGGAGTCTCCAGGATGTTTGTTTCTGTGTCTGCTCCACACACCTAGGATGTCCGCTTCCCACACCTAGGGTGTCTGCTCCACACACCTAGGATGTCCTCTTCCCACACCCAGGGTGTCTGTTGACAGACTTATGATGTTTACTCCACACGACTGGGATATCTGTTCCACACACCAAGAGTATCTGCTCCACACACTTATGATGTATACACCACACACATAAGAAAGCTGCTCTACACACTGAGGAAATCTGTTCCACACACACAGAATGTATGCTCCACACACCTATGATGTCTACTCCCCACAGCTAGAATGTATGTTCCACACACCTAGAAAGTCTGTTCTACACACTACGGAAGTCTGTTCCACACACCTAGGATATGTGCCCCACACACTTATGATGTGTACACCACACAATTAGGATGTCTGCTCCACATACCTGGAAAGTCTGTTCTACACACTAAGGAAGTCTGTTCCACACATCTAAGCTGTCAGTTCACGATGTCTCTATAACCCCTAAGAGCTCTTCCCACTTGTCACGCCAGCTTATAAGAGTGTACACATGTAAATATTACAGCCTGAAGCTAGACATTAAAAGTCCACCATGGAAAACTCACGCTATCAACAGACGATATCGGCGGGCGGAGCTGGTCACTGACCTCTGCGAATGCAGGAGATAAGCCTGTTACCATTAAGTCTTCAGTTTGGGCTGATTTGCCATGAAAGCAGCCTATATGTGTACGAACCAAACTCAGATATTAAGGTGGTCATGCGTTGTCGTACTGTTGTTTCTCTCACAGCCAGAAGCTATTGCTATCTGGAGGTAGCCAGTTCGAATCGCGGTGAAGTGAGATTAACCTTGAATGCGTTTGATGTCTAGAGTGTCCTTAATTCTCCCTTCATTTCTTCAGCTATCATAAACGCCAAGACAATGCTTGTTAATTTACTTCTCGATGCCTTACAGTGTCATTGCAGAATGGCCATGGGATCTGGCTGACACTCAACACTAAGGGAGAAGAAAAGGCGAAAATAGGTCATACTAACTACTACCATCCGAACTGGATGCTGAAGATGTTGACGAGAGCGGGAATATTCCCAATTTTGTGATGTTGGGTCTGAAGTCAATTCAGCTAATATCAACTCAGTTTGTGCAGAATATCCTGTGTTGTGATAACGTAGGCATTTGCGGTTATAAGCTTGTATTAGAATATCAGCCAACCCATGCAATGCTGGTGGAAAGTTGCGTTCTGTTGATTTTATTGAGCTTCTTAGATGTCGCGTTCAGTTGATTTTCTGCTTGATTTTCAAATAAAGGCAATGTCGTTTACTTTCTTTACTGTCAGTCTTTGCCGGATTTTTTTTTTCCCCTCAGCTTGAACAAACATACAAAATAAAAAAAGTCTTAGAATTAATAATGTTGTCGTTATAGTAGTCACAATAATAATAATAATAAGTAGGCGTAGTAGCAGCAGCAGCAGCAGCAGGAGTAGTAATTTAAGTAGTAGTTGTTGTTGTTGTTGTAATAGTAGTGGTGACGGTGGTGGTAGTAGCGGTGGTAGTGATGGTTGTAGGAGGGGTTATGGGGAGTGATCGTTATTGGGTAAAAGTTTTAGGTGTTGCTGTAATAGTAGTTTTAGCAGTAGTACTAGTAGTAGTAGTAGTTGTTGTTGTTGTTGTTGTTGTTGCAGCAGTAGTAGTAGTAGAAGTAGTAGTAGTAGTAGTAGTAGTAGTAGTAGTAGTAGTAGTAGTAGTAGTAGTAGTAGTAGTAGTAGTAGTAGTAGTAGTAGTAGTAGTAGTAGTAGTAGTAGCAGTAGCAGCAGTTAAATTGTGCATTGTGGGGCTGTCGTCGCTAGAGCTAGGGTGTTCATTGACGCTCTCTGTTGGCGACCACTCTCTCTCTGCCCTATTGAATAAAACAGTTTTAGTCGGCCCCATTTCCTTTACAGGTCGCTTTCTGACTCAATACGTGGCCTGAGACTAGCTTTAGTAATTATGTGGCATTTCTCTTATTTTATTTCACTTTCAACTCGAGCCAGTGACAGTTGGAGAGCAATTAAATGAACGACAGGTCAATATTTTGAAAAGAAACGCATAAGGAATATATCGAAAATAAAATCGGATGAATTCAACAGTTAGTTGCGTATATTTTACTGGGCATTGCATAACCAACCCCAGCAATTTTGTTTTTGGCTGTTGTAGTTTTTTTAGGCAAATTTACGTCCAGTAGTTTGCATTTGTCGGCTCTGTCGCTAAGTTGATGCGAACGCTTCGTAATGCCGAGATGCCGGGTTCGATCCCAGCTGCGGGCCATGCGTTGGTTTAGATAGTGGTATCAAGAAAGCTTTACGTCGGCAGGCGACCGACTAGTCACTACACTACGGTTGCTGTCATTGAATATAACCAACAATGAGGGCAGTGTGATTGAGGTAAAGGGCCGTTTTCCATGACTTTGGGAGTATTGGGTACATAGATGATGATGATGTCGATGAACCCCACCAGGACATCACACCGAGCGATAAACACCACGTGACACAAAGTGCCTCCATTCGGATGAGCATCACCAGTGGATAAGACACAGAAACCCGGTTCAACCCATAGACTGGGTCTTATTAGGGCCCCCGGCAACAGCCAGGATGAGGCTTTTAAATAACAACAAAACTGCGTCTGATATTGCGACGCAGGAGGCGGGGTATATAGAGCTAGACCTATATTTTTGCTGACTGACTTCCTACCCCACCAGGACATCACACAAGCGATAAACACCCGATGACACAATGTGCCACCTTGCGGATGAGGATCACCGTGAAGAGGTCCCAGAAATCGAGTTCAGCCAATTGGCCATATTTATGGCCTGGCTATATTGGCTATATTGCGGCCCCTGGCAAGAGCCAGGGTGGGGCTTCAAATAACGAAAAATGTCATCCTAAAAAGGACGGGAAGTAATGTGCTGACTTATATTTTATAGTTCAATCTACACTCTGGATGGGGGAGGAAGGGAGAAAAAAAGGCGGGGGGGGGGGGGGAGGGAGAGATCATGTGGCCAATATCACGCCGGCTGCCTTTATTTTCCAGGACTTTACCTGGTGCTCATTTAAGGCTGGGTTGATCTGCTAGCCAAAGTTTTTTTTTTTTTTTATCTAGGTTTCCTCAAAACCTAAACCCAGGATCTTCGGATCTGCAAGTGAGTACCTAGAGCCAAATCATTATCTCACTTGTCTGGTTTAACGAAGGGGGAGTGTACCCCTTGTGTCTCTAGAAATATCAGTATATTGCGAGTATTCGCTAGGCAACGAATCGTTGATGTAACCCGTCATCCCCTTGTGGTTTGCAATTTTTCGTTATTTTGAAGCCTAACTCTGGCTCTTGCCAGGGGCCGCAACATAGCCCGGGCATAAATTTGGCCTAATGGCTGGCTAAACGCGGTTTCATGGACCTCTCCACGGGTGATCTTCATCCGCGAGGTGGCACTTTGTGTCATCAGATGTTTATCGCTTGTGTGATGTCCTAGTGGGCTAAAATGCCCTACAACTACTAGGCAACGAATGAAATTTCATTTAGTATTAACAGAGCATACTTACACACACAGAAAACCAGCACGAATGGCACAATTTTTATGGGTCAGCATCTACACATTCCCTTGAATGGAACACACATAAATCTCGGATGCACGCAACACTTTCATCAAGATTTGCACACTAAGAGAGAAGTTGTTCTAGGCCATATAGTTGTATACAAGTCAACAAAAAAGATTTTGTTTTTCCTTTTTTTTTTTTTCTGGTATGAATACATTTTGGAGGGGAATTGCTAAAGAGGATTTAGTTTCTGTTGCAGAAACCAAACTACTACCCTGGAGAATTTGTTAACTGGCTCAGTCTTTCACACGGCTTCCTGTAACGCTAGATGTCAGTTAGCGTTACGTTAGTGTCACTGCTCATTGGCGGTTTGTATTTTTCAATCGCCATGTTGACGTTTTATTTCGTGTTGTCGACCCATTTGTAGTGTTTATGTAACATCATTATTTACCCCGTATAGTTTTAAAATGGGAGTCGCCGTGGCGAAGTGGCTAGACGGTCTTGTGCGCATCGGAAGGTCGTGGGTTCGCTCCCTGGCGGAGACGGACCTTTTTCAAAAAAGACCTCAAACTCTCAGGTCGATCCCGCCTTTAGTGGGTAGCGTGTTCAGTCCCGGGAAGTAAAGGCGGCCGGCGTGACCACATCACCCATCTTTTACCGATTAGTCTATAAAAATATAGTCTAACCATATATGCCCTAGACGCCTAAAGGTGTAGAAAATAGAACTTTACTTGCTTAACTTTTTATATAGTTTTACAAGAAAAAACGAGAAGAAAATATCCAGACAGGTACAGAAATGAGAAACAAGTGGATTAGCGATACAAAGGCTCGGAACGAAATAGTCAAACGAACGTTCGATCTATGATATCAAATGGACTGGACATGACAAATCGGAGTGGTGGAACCGATTGCGAACGCCCTATAACTACAATGATACACCATGATGATGATGATGATTATAGACAGCTGGTCAGTGTATGTAGCTTAGTGGTTATGAACACATTTCGTAATTCCTATATACCGGATCCGATTCAGCTTCAGATCATTTGGCAGCAGTGCCTTTGGTCGACAGTCGAGCATCTAGCCACTGAACAACCGTGGTTTTCTTTATATCGACTAATCAGTTTCTCCCCTTCGGGCTGCTACCTGAGGGTATACCATACAATTCTGAGATTTAAAAAAAAAAATCTGAGTCTGGACGGTAGACCAGCATTGTAGATCCCAGATACCCCGTTCAATCTCCAAAGAAATAATTATGATACCGGTAACGGCTGCACCAGCTTGGAGAAACCTGCAGACTTTTAGGGTAAGGACGAGGGCTCTCTTTACTTTACTTCGATATTGGTCGGTGCTTTATTAATATCATACCCCAAACAGGGGAAATACACAGGTCACGGGACAGTCTAACATTTCAGAGGGTGGTAGATAGACTCATGTAGTCGTGGGACCTAGGCTGTACTCACTCGTGGGACATAGGTGGTTTGGGGTTATGGCTAGTTCTAGATGTTTTGGGACCGTTAAAACCATCAGAAAGCAGGGAAACACAGTCTTACCACCCTCTAAAATGTTGGACTGTCATGTGACGTCATCTGGGGGGAAGGATATTAATAAAGCACCCATCAGTCTGGCGACTGTGAGTTTAAGCGCCGCCCATTCTTGTGCAAAGATGAATATGATGGTAAAATCAAATATGAAGAAGTGAGAATGTTGGAGGCACTGTGCTTGTCAGTGCCAACTTGATAAAAAAATGTTAACAAACATCAGAGAAAACAGAGACAATCGACTCTAATATTATAGACAATACAGACAATAAGTTCCACTATTACAGACAGCGCAGACAAAAACTCTGATATCATAGACAGCCAGACAATTAATTTCAATATTTTAGACACAACAGGGGGAAAAACCCTCCAATATCTTAGACAGCACATACAACAAACTCCAATATCATAGACTGCACATACAATAAACTCCAATATAATAGACAGCACAGACAATAAATTCAAACAAATTAGACAGCACATACAATAAACTCCAATATAATAGATAGCACATACAATAAACTCCAATATAATAGACATCACATACAATAAACCCCAATATAATAGACAGCACATACAATAAACTCCAAAATAATAGACAGCACATGCAATAAACTCCAATATAATAGACAGCACATACAATAAACTCCAATATCAAAGACAATAAAAGCCCATATCATAGACTGCACATACAATAAGCTACAATATAATATACATCACAGACAATAAACTCAAATATAATAGACAGCACAGACAATATACTCCAATATCATAGACAGCACAGGCATTATACTCCAATATCATAGACAGCACAGACAAAAAAAAACTCCAATATCATAGACAGCACAGACATTATACTCCAATATCACAGAGAGCACAGACAAATTACTCCGTATCATAGACAGCACAGATAATATACTCCAGTATCATAGACAGCACAGATAATATACTCCAGTATCAAAGAGAGATAACAACAGCCAAGTTACTGGCAGCTGCGACTGTTCAATGAGAGCTAATTAAAAACTATGACGAAACGACAAACGAAAATTGTGGGAGACGATGTTAAAGACGTTTTCTGAAACAGAAATTATATGGAAGTGGAAAATAATCGTCTAACTATGGTAAAGTGAGAAAATGATTAGAGGAAAAAAAGGGGGAGAGGGGGGGAACTAAGGAGACATCAAAGGAGAGGGGTGCATAGAAAGAGGGAGTTTATTGCGCCCCTTCCCCCCTTCACCCACACAGATATATACACACACACAGACCCTCTCGTTCCATCTGTCTCTCTCTATCTCTCTTTCATATATATATATATATATATATATATATATATATATATATATATATATATATATATATATATATATACACTCACTCATACACAATTACCGAGTGAAAAGAGCTGCCACGGAAACAGCAAAAGCGTGAGAAATAGACGGGATAGAAATATAAACATTGAGAAAGACGGGCAGAAAAACCATAGCAAGAAAACGATTTAAAGAGAAAGAAAGAGAAAGAGGAGGAGATTGAAAAAAAGATTTGACAGACGGGGATCTAGAGAAAACAACATACAGAACTGGAGATAAGCACTGCAAGATAAGAAACAGATACAACTAGAGAAACGCCGGAAGATGAAAAGGTAAAAGAACATGTACATAAATTAAAAAAAAAGATATAGACAAAGGGGTGGACGGACCAACACGTACAAACACACACACACACACACACACACACACATACAAAAATGTATGGAGAGACACAGAATGAGACCAATAGTCAGAGACGAGAAGACATAGAGAAGAAGTAGAAAGAGAGAGAATGACTAGGCGCCTACCAGAGTTACGCAAAGCTCCGGTGACCATCCCCAGGGATCTCCATAAAGACTGCACTCGTCAACTAAAGGGCACAGTCGTGTAACGAACCCACGACCGTCAAAGCGCCAGGCAAATGGCTTTGCCACTTTGCCATGGAGACCCGACCAAAACTGCAGTCTGCTAAGCGTGTTCGTTAGCTCCTACATCTGTGCACGCTCGCACAAAAAGAAAACATCTTTAACAGTGCTCACTGCCTCAGAGACTCCAACTATTGTGTTAGGGTCCTTCCAGCCCAACTACATCTTGCTCTGATCGGTCAGCTACGTTATGATAAAGCTAACGTGCTGAAGGCTCTCTATGATCAAATCAAGAGTGCAATAGGTGTGGGGGAAGGGGGGGGGGGGGGGGGGTCATCACGTTCAGACAGCATTCCCGAAGGGGGTGCTCGGCACATTTCCGAATACCGGTCCCAAATTATTCACTGTTCAGAGAATTCCATTCAGGGCCTCAAGAGGTCATATATTTTTTTAGCCCTTAAAAGGGCGGTTGGCATGTTCTGTTGTGGTTTAAGCTAGGCTGCGATATTTGGGCCTTTCACTCGGACTTGTGGTTTACAGCTAGGCTGCGATAGCGGCAGCGAGATGCTCAATGGTAATGTTACAAGATGGTAACCTTCTTTCTTTTCGTTCGCCCTTGAAACGACGGTTGGCACGTAGTATTGTGGTTTACAGCTAGACTGCGATATCTGCGTCTTTCGCCTCAACACATCCGATTTCAGCAAAGTTCTAATGAGTCGCCTTTTACAACATGCTTTTTTTTTTTTTTTTTTTGTGGCAGTGGATCCGTTCTTTTTTGTGTGTGTGGCAGTGGATCCGTTCTTTCTTTTTTGTGTGGCAGTGGATCCGTTCTTTCTTTTTTGTGTGGCAGTGGATCCGTTCTTTCTTTTTTGTGTGGCAGTGGATCCGTTCTTTCTTTTTTGCGTGGCAGTGGATCCGTTCTTTCTTTTTTGTGTGGCAGTGGATCCGTTCTTTCTTTTTTCCCTCAAACATGTGACCCTGAAACCCACAAGGGGAGTCATGGATAATGTGAACAATGGATCAAAAATCATTCCTTCCTACGTCGCTTTTATGGATCGAAAACTACTCCTCCACACGACTCTTAAACAATGGATCAAAATCTATTCCTTCCCACGTCGCTTCAATGCATCGAAAGCTATTCCTCCCCACGGCGCTTAGCTTAACATTGCTATCCATCGAGCAATAACGACAGAAGTGGAAACTGATGATGATGGCCTACATGATGTTACTACATAACCTCTTGAGGCTCTCAAAGGGATATTTTTTCGCAATGAATAATTTGGGACCGGTATTCGGAAGACTGTAGCGAGCTTTAGGTTATAATTGTGACTAGGTTACGTGCGCCATATAAAATGGCTTAGCAGTGCACGCCACAAAGAGCCCTGAAAAGGACTCCTGCAATGTTGATGCGATCACAGAAGACAGACCCAGATACGGTCCCGACCAGCGATGAAGTCGTCTACCGGCGATCCAATGGACGCTCCGGTCGGCGATGGAAAAATGGAGCTTGATGCGGATTTAAACCGTAGAGCTTGAGGTCGGTAAGGGAGCGTCTAATCGTTACGATATCAGCTTTCCTGAAATGGAGCGGGGGAAAACGGGGGTGGGGGGAGTGGGGAGGGGCTGTTCCAAATTTCAACCAACTGTCCAAAAATATATATATTTACAGATACATATATATATATATATATATATATATATATATATATATATATATATATATATATATATATATATATATATACATACATATGTCAGTGTCTGTGGCTTAGGTATTGCGAACGCGCTTCATAATGCCGGGGTGCCGGTTCCATCCCTGCTGCGGACGATTTGTCTTGCGCTTGTTTCGACAGTGGTACCGAGAGCTGAGCGTTCAGTAAACAATGGCAAACTACTGAACGTAAAATTTGCCAGGAAAAACAACAACAGCGAATAAACGATGGGTTTGGTTCTGCAACGTCCTGTAAAGGATACGCAACTAACTTTAACTTTATTTACGATATAATGTGAGAACCGCCAGAACCAACATTGCTCACATGACTTCAGCATTGTTCTCAAGTTGGCTCCATACCTACATCACACGCGACCCGTGAACCAGCCTGCTTACTGAACGTGATTTTCCATCTTATGGGCCCTCGAAACAAACACCTGTCATCGTGCCTAGAGAAGACCGACTCCTGACATCCCTAACGGTTGTCATGTTTTCACTCCTCACCTTGAACTGTTTGTCGAGCTTTATTTGCCAATGTTCATATCGCCATCCTTACTCCAAACACGAACAATTGAATTTCTGAGTACAGAATGTTCGCAATTACTTCGCAGTAAACATGACCCCCTTTTTTTCTCTCCACCACGCCATCATCATTATCATGTGTTTTGTCTAGTAAAAAGAATAGGTAATAATCGCATATCCTTTTCTAGTGGTCGCTACCCAACCCCCACATTTGTTAACTGTCGATAATTTTTAGTTTCATAGTTTGCATTTTCCAGTTAGAGTTTTTAGGGATATGCAAGGTTATTTAAAACTATGAATACCCTTTCGTTCGTGAATATTTTCTTGATATATACATTACATATTAATAATATACATACGAGAGAGAAAGGGGGGGGGGGGTAGGGAGAGGGAGAGAGATTTCTAAAGCTTATAAACTCATAATAAAGATTATAGATATTTCCTCTGTCTGCTTGCTCGGCAAACATTTCAGCGGTATCCGAACTTATTTCACACTCGAAGAAGCATCTCTTGCGTAACTGAGTTCACTTCCGCTGTGATACGGTTCTGCAGGTCGGACAGGGTTTTTGGTAGAGGTGGTATTAGAAACTTTAGACCTTCGCCTCTCTCTTGTATGTATATTATTCATATTCAATATAAATTCGAATGCATTTATCAATTTGAATAACCCTCTATGTGTGGTAGATCGAAAATGCCTTATGTTTAAATATTTAGGCCCTTGTTTGCTGTCGTCCCTTATTAATAATCACGAGGACATATGTCAGTTAGCAAAAACCCCAGTACATGGTTTGTGATTATAATCTAACACTTGGAAGATTCGGGTTAAGATATTTTCACAACAACAGATGGTGTGGGTTGAACCCTCATCCCGCTAAACGCCTCCCACCATAGCTAGTACACACCATCTTCCTCCCGGAACGAACGCCGTGCGCGTCAAAAGCCATTGCCTTTCAGTTTGGCTAGCGCACGCCAACTCAAAGACCCGCAAAACTGTTATTTTTTTCTGCTAAAAACATGTTATTTCAGCGCCGTGGACTTTTCTAGGTTTCGAGAACCATGAAACTTTCAGCTCTTCTTCCCTTCGCACAGTTGGTCCTGGCGGATTGCAGGTTTTAACCGCGAGAAGAGCGTGACGGTGCGCGGTCACAGCCTCTTCTTTAGGCTCAGCCTCCGATGACAGCCATTGTCAGTGCCACGTGGCTCATGCTCGGCACCAATAACTCAGCCGTGCTGGGGGGCTGTTAGGACAATTGAATAGATGCTGGACCCGCTGCAGGAACTCAAGGTTGCTGTTTGTCAACTGATAATGACTTGATTAGGTACTAGTTTGATAAACTCCCCTTAATACGCCAAACCTCATCAGTTCCGGAGTTTTTTATTATGCCAGGAGTACTTGAGACAGGAGCTTAGACGGCGGTGCGCGGCGTGCCTTCTAGCCTTCGCAATCTGTCACACCACACAGCGAGAACAGGCTTCCGTTAGCTTTCTTGCTGGGTCAAAGGTACATACATATGCTAGTGTTTGAGTACCACTAAAGATATAGGACGGAATTTAAATATAATCTTATACATTCAAAAGCTTACTCCTTATCCTTTACGTCCTTCTTAAGACGTAATTTTTTGTTATTTGAAGCCCCACTCTGGCTTTTGCCAGGGGCCGCAATATAGGCAGGTCATCATTATGGCCAAATGTCTGAACGCGGTTTCTGGGACCTCTCCACGGTGATCCTCATCCGCATGGTGGCACTTTGTGTCATCGGGTGTTTATCGCTTGTGTGATGTCCTGGTGGGGTAAAAAGCCAATCCAAAGCTTACTCCATATTATTACTGTGTTTTTCGACCTCATTAGGATGAAATTTTTTGTTATTTGAAGCCCCACCCTGGCTTTTGTCAGGGGCCGCAATATAAGCAGGCCATAAATATGGCCAATTGTCTGAACGCGGTTTCTGGAACCTCTCCACGGCGATCCTCATTCACATGGTGGCACTTTGTGTCATCAGGTCATTATCGCTTGTGTGATGTCCTGGTGGGGTAGAAAGTCAGTCAGTCAAAGCTTACTCCAGTGTTAGTTATTTCATCTGTGTTGGAATTTTAAGCTGTGCTGTTTACAATGGCGTTCATTTCCTAATTATGGTGTTTTTTTCCTGTGTTCGTTTGCTTTTCAAGTGTTTTTTTTTTCTCCCAACTACTTCAATGTGGGAAAGAGTTGTCGGTGAATTTGGGGGGAGGGGGGGGGAGCAAACTATTAGCTGAGAGAGCTTTAAGTCACAGTAACTGCTTTACCCACTTAAAGTAGCAGCAGCAGTAATAGTTGTGGTTGAGCTGTTACACCATAGTGCTCTCATGTGAAGACCGCCGGTAAGGTTATGGCGTTCTTCTGTCGGCAAGTGAAATTATACATCCTAACCTGACCAGTCTGTGGCGACAGCACTAGCCATGCGGAACCAAATCTTCTGGCTCACGACTCTCTGTCTACTCCGATGGTAACACAGATAGCAGTGACATTATTTTAGTAGTTGTACTGGTACTTGAAGGATGATGATGTGGTAAATATTTCACTAGCCCTATTCACTACCTTTTACAATTCCTGCTCCTTATTTTAGTCCAGATGGACAGGGATGTCAGTTACAGCAACAACAAAATATCGCCAGTTAGTGATTTTCAAATCCTTCGAAGAGGGAGAGAGCAGTAGTCGGTGGAAGAGGGGAGGGGAGGGGGGTAATGACTTAAATTTAAGAGAACTTAAAGAGCTTTACACGTGATTTTCAAGTTCTCATTACCTAATTTGTTTATATTTTACTAACGCTACCTCCGCTTTTCTATTTTTTACGACTTACTTTGTTATTTACAAGTACAGTTGTAGCTTTACTTCCGTCTCCTATAAAAATACAAACAGCTTTAGCATGTGATAACCAAATAACCACTTTTGTTACCGTGCTAATAACACCATTTAAACGACCACTAATATAAAGACACAATTATATGGTGCGTGTTCTAAAGTTGGAAAACCAGACTATCTATCTATATATATGAAAATCAATGTTTGTGTGTTTGTTTGGTCTCTATAGACTCGGAAACTACTGAACCGATTTAGCTGAAATTTTCAGGATATGTTTGTTGTGATACCGGATTTTGAACCGTCGTGGTTTGAAATTCAACCTGTCACTGTTAGAGATAGGTGACCACAATTAATGCCAAAATATACGCAACTAATATTTATAACTTTAGTGATTTCTAATTATAGCCACGTTAGTAATTGCGCATGCGCCGTATTTACCATTTGCCGGCGAGTTACGTGGAGCCAACGCCTTCTCTAATACTAATACATAGAGTAGGTCGTGGTACAGCAAACAAGACTATCTCTATTTATGCCACCATAGCCATATTAAACACGATTTCTATTTTCTGTTTTTTGTTTTTAACAACCTTCGATGGGGGGGGGGGGGGGGGCAATCAAGGACTATCTCGACGTCGGCGCAGACATTGACTGCGTCATTAACTTCATTAGACAGGTGCGATTTCCATTGTCTTTCTTTTCTAAAAACCTTTGATGAGGGAGAGGGTACTAGGTGGATTTAGTTGTGGGGGGGGGGGGGGGGGGGATCAAAGACTATCTCAAATTACGACACAGCAACGCGTGGCCGGGTACAGCTAGTTCACTTAATATAAACTAGGGCGGTACGGAATAGTGATTTTCATTATTCGGCCGACTACGTATAGTGGGACCAACTATCCGGCCGAATACGAATAGTGTAGCATCATCATCATCAGGTGCCTTGCCGAGTGACATGGGTGATTATGCCTCGCCACAATCTGCGATCTCCTGCAGCATGTATTAGTTCGTGTGCTGACACACCTAAATGCCATGCAACAAGTCTGTCAAAAATCTTCTCTCGTTGTCTTCCTCTATCCCTCCTTTCACAGATCTTTCTAGTGGTCACCACATGTTGAATTTTCCCTCTTCTCATAACATGGCCGAAAAATGATGACTGTCTCTTTCCGATGTCTGTGTTTAGTTGTCTTCGGGCTCCCGCCACTTTCAAAACCTCGTGGTTGCTCTTTTTGGCTGTCAAAGGTATTTTAAGCATTGTTCTGTAAAAACTACATCTCTGAGGCCTCAAGAAATTGTTTGGCCTGCCTACCGATTGTCTAGGACTCACAACCATGTGTTAAAACTGGATCTATGTGGCAACCCATAGGTGCTCTATTCTACTTCTGTCTCAAGTCTGAGGTAGATAGATCTCAGTGCAGTGCACGAAATCCGTAGCACCGGCGAAGATCCTGAAATACTTTGGGTAGATTTTAAACTCCAAATTTTGCCCGGGCAGCGCCGTTAGGTTACTCTTTTCGATTTCCAAATGCCAAGGGAGGGATTTATTACGTGCGCAACAACACACTCGGGCGTCCGAACTTACTACCCAGAGACCAGGGAAAATTACTAGAAGTCTACATAAAAAAATCCCAACTTTCACCGGGGCCTGAACACAGGACCTCCAGCATGCTATTCATTCGAGACCACTCAGCACAATCAGAGGGAAAAAATAGAAATAATATAAACGCACAGTTTTAACCCTTTGAGGCAGCCACATGAAAGTCTATCATCACAACTATCCGAAAGTCAATACAGAAGAGACAAACATCACATATCCCGATCATTCATAAATTCGTCTTCTTTTTTGCGTTCCCCGCCTCAAACTCTGGAGGAAAGTTCTGGCTGTTGGTCCATGTCTGGACTCCAGTCTTGTTCCAGACCAGAACTTGAGTTTTGCGTGCAAATCTTTTTTCACAGACCTGACTTATTTGTGTGCAGACTGTTGGTTTCTCGTCTTTCATGCAGATGCACTCCGACTTTGAAGGTACCCCCCACCGCCACCTCACCCCAATTAACTGACTATTACGATATGCTTGTTAAGGGGCAGTGGGTCTATCCACCAGGCCCAACGATTCTGCAGAAAAATCAAAGATCTGCCTGCAACTGATAGGCCCTTAAATACTATTCCAGATCCGACCTCTTGGAAGGAGGATTATGAGTTGCCAATACACTTACAGAAAAAAAGTGAAAGGAGCATTCGACGAGAAAGAACAAAATAGTGTGCAATGTTAAACAGCCACCCTCGCTCTACTTGATGATGAATACCCACAACATCTGTGGGTTCGTGTCTATACGGATGGATCAGCACAAAACGTAAGCAGAAATGGAGGAGCAGGAGTGTGTATTGAGCATCCAAATAATATAAGATTTACAGAAAAATACCTACGGGAAAGCACTGTCACAGCTATGAGGCAGGGAGAAGTTCAAGCTATCAAAATAGCAGCACAAAAACTGTTGAATAGACGTCATAGTTCACAAGCCCGTGGTTTTTAAGAGATGCAAGAGCGGTACTTCAGGCGCTACAGTCTGGAAAACTACCTGGTATACGAACACTACACTCCAAACTAGACAGCTGGTGTAAGGTAACTATGTAATGGATACCATCCCACTGTGGAGTTCCTGGAAATAAAAGAGCGGATAAAATACCTAAGGAAGGTGCAAATGAAGAACAAATTGACGTATCTTATCAACAGATAAAGAGAATAATGAAGTAAATCAGAAAGCCACCAAAACAGCACAAGACGATTACCATTTGATGGACAGACCAGAGAGAGTAATTTTTTTAACGCCTTAGAACAGGACACAATCGACTTCGTAGCCACATGTACACAAAATGTTATATCGGCGAATCAGCCATGTGCACATGTGGATTGGCACTTGAGACAACAGATCATGTCCCCAAGAGAAACATCGGTGCAAGTCAAACTTTACAGGTCGCTGAGTGAATTACAAAAGACAGTGAAGTTCTTACTAGAGACAACACTGCAGACATACACAATCTATTTCAAGTGAAAGAAAGAAGAAGATCAAAAAGAGGAAGAAGAAAAAAAATAAGAAGACAGATAATAATTAACAGTACAGTGCATAAATTAATTTGTATCTATTGACACTTAAAAGTGAGAACTTCTGTATATGGCTGCAAAAAAGTTGATAAAAAAAAGAGGTGGGGGGTGGGGGAGGGCTAGGGGGGGGGGGGATCGTTAAGCCCCTTGCATATTTTCTAGTGTCCCTCACATTTTTATGGTATTGCAGTATTTTTATGGTATTTGGGGTACGCTTAATTACAGTATTTGTGTCATAGATGCCTCGATATGATTCCCGCACTTCTTGACTGAAAAGGGGGGGTACGTTACTTATAGACAGTATTGCCATGATACGCAGTACTGGCCCCTGTGTCATAGTCACAAATAGGTACGAAGTACTGTTGAGAAACGATGATGGTAGTCACCCCACCCTCTTTTTCCTGAAAATGAAGAGGGGCCGGTACTCACCACAAACTGGCTGTTGAATTAGCGCTGAAACAGAAATGATGTCACAAATAAGTACCAGTACTGCCTACCGTCAGAGAAACAGAAATGATGTCACACATAGGTACCAGTACTGCCTACCGTCAGAGAAACAGACATGATGTCACAAATAGGTACCAGTACTGCCTACCGTCAGAGAAACAGAAATGATGTCACAAATAGGTACCAGTACTGCCTACCGTCAGAGAAACAGAAATGATGTCACAAATAGGTACCAGTACTGTCTACCGTCAGAGAAACAGAAATGATGTCACAAATAGGTACCAGTACTGCCTACAGTCAGAGAAACAGAAATGATGTAACAAATAGGTACCAGTACTGTCTACCGTCAGAGAAACAGAAATGATGTCACAAATAGGTACCAGTACTGCCTACCGTCAGAGAAACAAATGATGTCACAAATAGGTACCAGTACTGCCTACCGTCAGAGAAACAAATGATGTCACAAATAGTTACCACTACTGCCTACCGTCAGAGAAACAGAAAGCCCTGGTGATGGCGATGACAGTACAGTGCAAACCGCTTATGGCGATCTTGGAAGTGGCGAAATACTGTTGTGAAAAACAATTTGTTTATTTATTCCCAGAAATGTTTCTTGCTCGAACTCTTATCCGGGTAAGAAGAATTTCTGATAAAAAGAATTTCTGATAAGAAGAACCACTTCTTGGGTCCCCGGTGAGTTCTGCCTATCAGGTTTGCCCTTTAGTATTCTAGTGGAATGTAGAGGTGCTAAACCACACGTAGTTGTGTACATGGGAGCCAGAGCTTATGCTGGCCAAAACCTATCTACAGCACTCCATGGTTATTCTAGAAACAGGTTCACAACTGGGAGCCTGGCAAACTTAGAGACGACCCACATTTCCTTCGAAGTCGGAGTACATCTGCATGAAAGGCAATGAATCAGCAGTCTGCGTATATTTAACAAGATCTGTGAAACGGATGTGCACGCAAAACTCATGACCTAAAACAAGATTTAAACCCAGAAGGGACAAACAACCAGGAGCTTCAGCCGGTGAATAAAAACACAAAAGAAAAGAAGTAGAAGCAGTAGTTATGGTACTAAACGAGAGAAGAAAGATAGATGACCATAGTGATGATGTCAGTTATGAATAGCAAGATGAAAAGGGGAGAAAGTAAAAGAAGAATAAGAAAAAGGAGGACAGAAGAAGAACAACAACAAAGAAGAACAAGAACAAGAAGAACAAGAACGATGATGACAATGAATGGGAGGAGGGTGAGGGGTGGAGAAGAAAAAGAAGGGACCGGGAAAGTGAAGAAATTTAAAAAAAGGAAAGAAAGAGAGAAAGGAGTGAAGAAAGTAAGAGTGAAAGAATACCATGGAGAAAAACAAAAAAGAAAGGAAGGATAAAGGGGGAGAAAGGGAGGACAGAACTGAGAAAGGGAGGAATTTAGTGCGAAAGAAAGAAAGAAAACAAAGAAAGATAAGTGAGAAAGAAATGAAAAAGGAAGAAAGAAAGAAAGAAAGAAAGAAAGAAAGAAAGAAAGAAAGAAAGAAAGAAAGAAAGAAAGAAAGAAAGAAAGAAAGAAAGAAAGAAAGAAAGAAAGAAAGAAAGAAAGAAAAAAAGAAAGAAAGAAAAAAAAAGAAAGAAAGAAAGAAAGAAAGAAAGAAAGAAAGAAAGAAAGAAAGAAAGAAAGAAAGAAAGAAAGACTCACAGGTACGAAAACGGGAAACCATAAATACATGACATTTTTAAAGCGTGAAAAAATATACCTGACACTCGTCATACCTCAAGAAATGTATGGAAGATATTATAATTAAAAACTGTTCTGATCTGCACATCGATTTTTCTCCTGTACCTCCTTATCCTAATCTGTGTCTAACAAAACCACTCTCAGCCTTGTAATTAGTGGCAGAACTCAACTCACCGTGCCAGTAGCTCAGTCTTGTCACCAGAAAATCGGATCTTTTCTCATCACCGGGTCACTAACACCAAACCTAAACCTATTTCCGCGTGTCAACTAAACTATGAGAAATGGAATATAATTTTCGGAAAACAAGCTTCAGCCACGCTGTTGAAAAAATGTCCCTGTCTTTGTGTGTGTTTAGACGCATGTAGAAACAAGTTTAAATATTAATAGCTATTAGTTAAACTGAGTTTTCCTTCTAAGCATGTAAACTAGATGATGTCTGAATTAGGAACGGTGCCTAATGAGTTCTAGTTAAGAGCCTGATGACGCAAGACGAATGGCCGGAGTCGCTAGATAGACCAGACCGAAATGTAGAATTCTAATGCTCTTACCCGTGGATGAGAATGTCTGGGACAGGTGCGGGACGCATCATCCAGCAGATGGAAGTGGTCTCTTGTGGAATGCTCCGCAACGCCTCCACCTTGGAGCAGCATGGCACCGCTCACATGCCAGGTACCCACAGAGAAACAATGCTAGATATCATATCATGAAGTCAAACGTCTACAACACCCACAATGCGGGGCTCGCTGCTACCACGCCCCTTCTTATAAACCAGGCCCATTGGTGGTTGCTGTTGTGTTTGCTATACAGGTAGATTTGGACTGCACCGTAGTCTTCATCAAGGCTACTGATCTCTTCATATAAGTTCTCTGATTCTCTAACAAAAAGCCGAAGAAGAAGAAGAAGAAGAAGAAGAAGAAGAAGAAGAAGAAGAAGAAGAAGAAGAAGAAGAAGAAGAAGAAGAAGAAGAAGAAGAAGAAATAGAAGAAGAAGAAGAAGAAGAAGAAGAAGAAGAAGAAGAAGAAGAAGAAGAAGAAGAAGAAGAAGAAGAAGAAGAAGAAGAAGAAGAAGAGTAAAAGAAAGAGTAGAAGAAGAATAAGAAGTTTGTGTGTGTGTGGATATGTGTTTGTAAGTGTAGTCTTTTTTTCTTTTTCTTTGTCTTACTTTCTTTTTCCCGACAAGGCTACTGCCACTATAATATCGCTTTACTAGGACACTCCCCGATTGTGAAGTAACCTACTGCTCAGTGTCTGTGGGTTGAGAAACTACTTTCATTTCTGTTTTACAATTGTCTTTATGTATATTTTAATTATCGAAAATCAGTTTTTTTTTTTTTTTCGGTTTGGGAAAAAGAAATCTGTGGTTTACGGAATGAGAACACCCTATTGTGTGATAAATTTATCTTCACATACACGTGACTACAAAGTACACCAGGGAAGTAGCCGCTACTAGCCGCTAACTGTAACCTGCTAGCACGTTGAACGGGATATCTGCTTTATTCCCTGTATGTTTGTTACCCAAAATGTGTTTCTTGAACTCCCACGGATGGTCAAATCACCAGGTAAGCCTTGGAGACGGAAAACAGAAGACAGACCGCACATAAATACAATACATAACATACGAACAGACAGCTCAGTGGAAGGAGACATATTTCACTGTTCATTCAGAACATACAAAGACATTCCGTGGGCTGTGCTAACGATGAACGTTCTGGTGATTTTGCTCAAGTAAAAAGCGCACGCAATTTTGTCACGAAATTTAGGGATAAAGGGGAGCTAATTAATAAGATCAATAAGAAGTGACGCAGAGAACGAAGCTACCTATCAAACCATGGAAGACAATCCGATTGTGGGATTGTTCCCGTCCACCTGCAAGCCGATTTACTGTCTCCGCTCTCGTGTAAAACTGGCAACCCAGGCCCAGAACGTTCATTTTGTTCTTTGGCAATGAGTTCTGTTCTGGCATGCCCCAAATCAGGTGAGTGATCTCCTCTTTGATCCACGCAGACTGCAAAATCGATGAGCTGGCTTGGCTAGGGGAAGCTGAAGGGAAAAAAATGGGGCAATAAACTGGGTGCTTTTATATGAAGGTTTACGTGCTGAAAAACTGCAATTATTCACGCTAATTCACAGAGAATCAATTTATGGGCAAAATGAAAAACCTGTTGTTTTATTCTACTTTCTAATAAGTACAGCAACCCCACAGAAGCCTAACAGCTATAAGGTCTAAAATAAATTTATAATTCATGTTGGTTTCCATGTCGACCCAGCCTACAATCTTCTTCTTCTTCTTCTTCTTCTTCTTCTTCTTCTTCTTCTTCTTCTTCTTCTTCTTCCTCTTCTTCTTCTTCTTCTTCTTCTTCTTCTTCTTCTTCTTTTTCTTCTTCTTCCTTTTCTTGTTCTTCTTCTTCTTCTTCTTCTTCTTCTTCTTCTTCTTCTTCTTCTTCTTTTTCTTTTGCTTCTTCTTCTTCTTCTTCTTCTTTTTCTTCTTCTTCTTCTTCTTCCTCTTCTTCTTCTTCTTCTTCTTCTTCTTCTTCTTCTTCTTCTTCTTCTTCTTCTTCTTCTTCTTCTTCTTCTTCTTCTTCTTCTTCTTCTTCTTCTTCTTCTTCTTCTTCTTCTTCTTCTTCTTCTTCTTCTTCTTCTTCTTCTTCTTCTTCTTCTTCTTCTTCTTCTTCTTCTTCTTTTCGATCGATTCAATAATAACGATGACATATGAGACAGCGGACCGGCAGCCGCGAATTTCCAGCCACAATATTTCTCAGCCAGAACAGCGGAGGCCAAGCAGCAGTTACCACCTTTACCAGGCTGTTACTGGCGATATACTAGAAAACCTATTTGGAAAGATGGGGACTGCATTTCTCCATTCGTCTCTCTAGTTGGTCTTCTGATTCTGGTTGATCTTCTCATTTCTGGTTGGTCTTTTGATTCTGGTTGGTCTTCTGATTCTAGTCTGTCTTCTAATTCTGGTCTGTCTTCAGATTCTGGTCTGTCTTCTGATTCTGGTCTGTCTTCTAATTCTGGTTGGCCTTCTGATTCTGGTCTGTCTTCAGATTCTGGCAAACACCAAGTGATGAAAGAAGAGCATCCTACATACCTTGGAGTCATACTTGACCGACAGCTCAGCCTCAAGAATCATATTGAAAACATCAGAAATAAGTCATTGAGGCGGTTACAGTTATTAAAGAGACTTGCAGGTACATCATGGGGATCAGACAAGGAAACTCTGAGGGGCTTATATCTAGGATATGTTCGCTCTGTGATAGAGTACAACAACTCACTGCTTACAACCTGCTCCAAAACTAACCTAGAGACTCTTGGCAGAGTACAAAATAATGCCCTCCGATTAATCTGCGGAGCTATGCAGTCTACACCAACTGCTGCATGTGAAATCATACAAATGTGGAACCCCTCGGGTTGTGGAGAGAAAAAGCCACTTTAGAAATTTATGAAAGATGTATTAGGAAAAATCGTAACCATCCTAATAGACACTTTGTAGAAAACTGGGAATACAAACAAAGAATAAAGCACAAATCGGTTTTACACTGTGTTAATGAAATTCAGGACAGATACCACCTCCCAGAAAGACGTCAAGGGATTCAGAATGTTGCAAGAAACCTACCACCACTTGCTCGCTTTAAAACTCCAGAAGTCCGAATTAAATTGGTAGGCGAGGAAACCAAACAGTTCGACCCAATCGCTCTTATGAACTCATCACTAAAGACCATTGATTCTTATCCCCAAGAATGGATACATGTTTAGACTGATGGATCTGCATTTAAAGCTACCATTAAAGCAGGTTACGGAATCTACATAGGTTATCCCGATGGATCTAAGATACCACCTCCCAGAAAGACGTCAAGGGATTCAGAATGTTGCAAGAAACCTACCACCACTTGCTCGCTTTAAAACTCCAGAAGTCCGAATTAAATTGGTAGGCGGGGAAACCAAACAGTTCGACCCAATCGCTCTTATGAACTCATCACTAAAGACCATTGATTCTTATCCCCAAGAATGGATACATGTTTAGACTGATGGATCTGCATTTAAAGCTACCATTAAAGCAGGTTACGGAATCTACATAGGTTATCCCGATGGATCTACTGAAGAGATTTTTGATGCATGCGGGGAATTCTGTTCAAATTATGAAGCCGAAATAATTGCACTGGAAACAGCAGTATACCATCTAAAGACTGTAATGGATGTTTACCCTTCAAAGGCCCAAAATATTCTTCACAGATTCAATGTCTGCCCTTCAAGCTCTGGAGGGCAGTGAACACTGCAGAACTGACATAGCCAAGATAATCCTGGATGCTGATCAGCATATTACCTCATACAACATCAGAATAGTGATGCAGTGGATTCCAGGCCACTCCGGCACACCAGGTAATGACAGAGCTGACAGATTGGCAAAGAAAGGAGCAACAGAAGAACAACCACCTACAGCGACAACCCTACAGACAGCAAAAACACTTATAAGAGTTATAAACAAAGAGACTTGGTTGAACAGATGGGCCATGGGAGATACCGGAAGAGAGGTTTATAGACACATGGCTGGCCATGATCCTAATAACAGCATTAACTATCTAACAAAAAGAGACCATGCCACCATCTTCAGACATAGAACGCAACATACTCCACTCAATGGACATCTAAACAGAATACAGCCACAACACTCCCCAGAGTGCCAGCTATGTAACTACCCCTACGAAACTGTTGAACACCATCTCTTTGAGTGCCCAAAACTCAGTGAGACAAGAAGAACGCTACTCCCTCCGAGACCAGACAAGTGGAACACCTTGTACGGAGGAAAAGAACAGCTTGTGAAAACATGCAAATTCCACTACATGGCATTGGGCCGAAGGGCGAAAGCTCATGCGCCGCTGGATCGATAACAACAACAACAACAGATTCTGGTTGGTCTTCAGATTCTGGCTGGTCTTCTGATTCTGTCTGTCTTTTGATTCTGGTTGGCCTTCTAATTCTGGTCTGTCTTCTGATTCTGGTTGGTCTTTTGATTTTGGTCTGTCTTCTGATTTTGGTCTGTCTTCTGATTCTGGTCTGTCTTCTGATTCTGGTCTGTCTTCTGATTCTGGTTAGTCTTTTGATTTTGGTTGGTCTTCTGATTCTGGTCTGTCTTCTGATTTTGGTCTGTCTTCTGATTCTGGTCTGTCTTCTGATTCTGGTCTGTCTTCTGATTCTGGTTAGTCTTTTGATTTTGGTTGGTCTTCAGATTCTGGTTGGTCTTCTCATTCTGGTTGGTCTTCTGATTCTGGTTGGTCTTCTGATTTTTGTTGGTCTTCAGATTCTGGTTGGTCTTCTGATTCTGGTCTGTCTTCTGATTCTGGTTGGTCTTCTGATTCTGGTTGGTCTTCAGATTTTGGTTGGTCTTCAGATTCTGGTCTGTCTTCAGATTCTGGTTGGTCTTCAGATTCTGGTTGGTCTTCTGATTCTCGTTTGTCTTCTGATTCTGGTTGGTCTATAAAGGGTACAAGATAATGTCATTGAAAGTAAAGGCAGCTGACGTGGGCCGACCACATCAGCAATTGACTGCGGCTGATTGGTCTACAAAATATAGGTCTATCACTTTGTACCCGATGCTCCAATGGCATGAAAATAAAACCTTAACACGAGTAACAACAACTCAATCTGAATTTGACCAGCAACATTGTTTGGTTATGTTAAAATAAAAGAGAATACTTTATTACGTCAGACGACAGGACAGTTGCCAGGGAACAGAAACAGAAGAAGACAAGGATAGAAAATGCTGGACAGTCAGACATCACGGCTTCGAAGATCATGTGTCAGAAATGAAGCGTTGTAGAGAGGTATGAGGGGTACTCCCCTTTTTCTTTTTCCCTCCCTTCTTTTCTGATTTCCATGATTAATTCGCTGATTTTTTTTATATATTTTAACTTTACAACATTGTTAATATTAAGTTTCCTATTTTGTTTAACGCAACACTGATATACGTACACACGGCAACACTTGTACTAGAGACATACAATACAAAAACAAAACGGCAAACCACAAGTTAACACAGACAGAGATTACACTCAGTAAAAGATTAAAAAACCAAAAACAAGTATACATACCCCACATCTGCATCAGAATCAAGAACATCATGAAACCATTTAAGCATTCGTTTTACGAAAAAACGGCAGTCATCGATCGACAAGCCTTCGAAAACGATGCATTAATATTAATATTGTTGTTGTTGTTGTTGTTGTTGTTGTTGTTGTTGTTGTTGTTGTTGTTGTGTTGCGTGTTGTTCTTCTTCTTCTTCTTCTTCTTCTTCTTTTTCTTCTTCTTCTTTTTTAGCCGAGATAGTCAAAATGTCTTGCCACCTGCCTTATGGCAGCGTCTTCCATTTCAATTATTCATCCCTATCGACAAGTCCTTCGAAACGATGCATTAAATATTAATATTGTTGTTGTTTTTTGTTGTTGTTGTTGTTCTTGTTGTTGTTGTGTGTTGTTGTTGTTTCTTTTTCTTCTTCTTATTTTTTAGCCGAGATAGTCAAAATGTAAATCTTGCCACCTGCCTTGTTGCAGCGTCTTCCATTTCAATTACTAAAGCTGTTCTACCACCATATGGATGTTATCTTGATTTGCTTTTGAATGAACAGTTACTACAGCTGTTTTACCATATGGGAGATTGTCATGATTTGCTTTGAAAAAACAATTGCTACTGATGTTCTATCATAATGAGGATGTTTTGATTTACTTTGAATAAGTAACTACTACAGCTGTTCTACCAAATGGAAGATGTCTTGATTTGCTTTGAATTAAAAAAAATCACTATAACTTATTCTACCAAATGGAAGATGACTTGATTTGTTTTGAATGAACGAATACTACAGCTGTTCTACCAAATGGAAGATGACTTGATTTGTTCGGAATGACCAAAAAATTAATCCAATTAACTGTGACCAATAAGCCTGACGAAAAAAAGGGTGGGGGGGGGATTTGTTCGGGTGGGGGGGGGGGGGGAGGGGGGGTAAGCCTGGGGGGAGGGGGGGGGAGGGGGGGACAACGTACACTAAATATTAATCGATCCTCATCGCCACCCATAGGCACGTAAATGCAGAGAGAGAAACTGTCGCCACTCAGTTCGATTGCGAGACATCTTGTCTGTCTTCAGGTTTTTTCCTTCGCGTAGCCTTGAGCTCAGCCTCAAAGGTTCTCCTCCAAGTGCCTCTGGTCTTGCCTTCTTCCTTGCTGTCCTTGCGATGTCCATTGCATTGCCTGTCTCGACGTCATCTCTATTTCTTCAGTTTTAGTCAAGTGTCCAGTACCAGTCCTCTATCTTTTATTTTTTTTATTTATAAATTTACATACCATTCTTCTTCTTTTCTTCTTCTTCTTCTTCTTCTTCACTTTAGTCTTCCTCCTTATTCCTTTACCGCTGTGGGCTGTCGAGGAGATGATAAAGTAGAGTATGCAATGTTTATCTAGCTCTTCTGGCTGCCCCGACCATAGGCACATCGTGCTGTTGTAGAGTTTCTCTGATGTTGTTATCCGGTTTGATCAGTCCGTTTATATCTCATTTTGATTTCTGTAGCGGTAATACATCCATTGCCGGCTTGCTAGGCCTGTCGCAACTTCACCAGAGCCCCGTTGGCCAGGACCCACGTTTCGGGGTGACCCAGGGTGGCCTTCATGGCTACCGTAGCGGTCAATTTACATATTTTAAGACTGTCATTGTGTTGCAATCTAGAAATTGCTGATTGTATCTTCCCATGTGAGTCCCAACAATCTTCTGAGCATGCTCTCTATCTTTCTGTCTGTCTTCTAAAAATTTCTGCTCCATAGAGGAGAACTGTCCTAACGCTGTTGTTTTTATATCCTGAGTTCAGTTTGTAGTGTTGTAGATGTTTGATCTGCAGACACTCTGAAGTCTGTTGTAAGCAGCATTTGCCTTTGCAATTCTCTGTTTGATTTCAAACCCCTACATTTCCATCTGAGGAGATGTTGCTTTCCAGGTATATGCCTTTGCCCACGGGAAATAACTTCGTGGATTTAACAATTTTAAGAGAATAGTTGGTGCCTTTAACAAATCAGGGGGTTAAAAGGGGGGGGAAGAGAGGGGGGGGGAAGAGTGGGAGAAGAGATAGAAGAGGGGGGGAGAGGGAGGGGGATTGAGGGAAAAGGGGGAGGACCTTGCAAAAATGTATAACTGTGGTTACAGGAGATAGGATAGGAGAGATAATGGGGCGTACTCCATGCATATTAAGTTTATGAAATCTTTGGCAGTAAGGTACATGCACGACTTGCTAAAGTTGCTGTCGAATGCACGCATGTTACTAGGCATACTCTGTAAGCTGGCTCTTTGAAATAAAAAACTGAAACGTGTCCTTGACTTTCTTGTTGTTAGGGGCTGTTGGGTCGTCACTTCTGGTTAAATCGTTTCTATGAACAACTTTGAGGATATTGAAAAGAAGTCACTTAAACCAGTCCCTCTGCATTCAAATATTTCAGACCACAGCGGCAAAGACGATATCTCTTTCATCGCCATAAAATTTTGCTCCAGTGATCAAACCACAGGTTTCCTCTTTAGGAAATTGCCTCGTTCTTAGCTAGGTGTTCTGAGTCCTGCAGATAGCAGCATACTCATCTAAAAAAATAATATTAATTTTTTTGACTTCAATTTTATGTGTTTTTGTTTTTGTATTTTCAGTTTAAAAAAAAAAAAACTGTTGTTTATTGTTATAACATTATGGACCATCTAAGTAATTTTTTAACCCTAATACCTATTAAATTATCACTCTTATCACCCCCATTGACTTTATTTACTACTATAATAATAATAAATAATAATAATTTATTATTATTATTATAACTATTTTCGTTTCTTTTACAAGTTTCAACCTATCCTTTACAGGACGTTGCAGAACCATCCCATAATTTTTTGGCTGTTGTGGTTTTTCAGCAAATTTTCGTCTGTATTTGCCCTTTCTTTCTGTGGGGCGGGTT